>PVLA01008880.1:0-82890 GCA_004027455.1 Hydrochoerus hydrochaeris
CCAAGATCCTATCCCACTCCGTCTTACCTGTGTCAGAGCAGGGTGGGGAGAGAGTTTGACAACTTGAGGTGGTTAATTGAAAAATGCCTTCATTTCTTTTGGAGCACGACTAATAAAAATTCTCTTGCCAAGTTATTAAAATGCAAACCTCAGAATGGCCCACGGAATCAATTATTCATGCTTCCGCCTGCCCTGGCTGATGTCGCCTGTTGGGTCTAAGCTCTCTGATCACTCCACTTGTCAGGTGTAAGTTGGGTTTCTGGTCTACCTCGACAGGCAAGCACTTGGGCTTTTCTGATGGTCTCATTATCGTGCCTGCTGATGAGTTCCAGAGCTCCCCAAGCCTCAGCTTGGCCAGACCCAAGGCCAGAACACAAAACCAGGCAGGAGGAGGGAAGCGGGAGAAGGTAGGCATGGGAGCCAGCAATGCCCCTTGCCCTGACTGCATCCCAGGATCGGTTGATTTACCAAGGGGAGGCTCATTCTGGTCCTGGGTGAGCTGGTTTAGCACTGGTGTCTCGGAGTTTGATGTTTCTTCTACCGGAGCCTTAGCTGCTTAAGGGCGCTATCGGCGCACTCGTGAGCTCGTGCTTGGTGCTGCCCAGAGGTGTAGAGACCGGAGATGGCCTCTGTGGGGTGTTCAGACACCAAGTTGTTTAAGGGGAAAAGATGAGAACGAGGAGGCTGCAGACATCTAGATGCTCCCAGCTGCCTGCCCTGATGCAGGTCCTGGGGGTCTTAGGCCCAACACTGGTGAGTCAGAGTGAGGGCTCCTTCCGTTCTAGAGCCACTGTGTGGACCTACACAGGGGGTTTTAGGTGAGTCCCAAGAGTGCCCTTTATGTGTCTCCAGTTAGGCAGGAATGGGTGAGCCTGTGGGTATTTCATGGTCTACTGATACATCCAAGGGAGGTGAAGCCATGACCCCGAGCAGGTGGAAGGTTCTGCCCCTACCTGCCCTCCCCTCCGGTGGTCCTCACTGCTGCAGGCCGGAGCTCCATCTGCCTCCATCCTCTTTCCCAGCCCTCAAGCTGAGCCGGAGCCGGGGCTGTGGTCCACACCACAGTGGATATAGAGAAGCGGAGCAAAGGGAAGTGAGAAAAGCAAAAGCACCATAAAGGGAAAGAGAAATCTGAGCAAAGTCAAAGCCGCTGAGCAAAGCCAGTGAAGGGAGCAGGCCATGAACTCACACTGAGTTTTAGGGTCCTCCTGTCTTCAGCTACGGCGGGACAGTGAGCCCCAGGTGTGCTCTTGGCCTTGGTTTCCTCATTTGCAAAGTGGGTGTGTGCAGTGGACTGAAATGCAGGCCTCAAAGGCCCGGCCTGCTCCGTGGTAGCGAGTTTATTAGCGCTTAGTAACGTCACAAGATGCTCGGTCTCGATGTGGTGTTTTCATACGTGCACATAACATATTTTGATCATATCCATCCCCCAGGTTTTCCCAATCACAAATTGTGCTTGATCATAATGAATACTTGGGGTTGCTCGGGCCCTGCCTACTGTTGGCCTGCAGCTCCTGCCTGGGGCACATGTGCGCCCCTGTGTTTTTATTTATTTGATTGATTGTTTATTTACTTAGCGACAGATTCTCACTGTGTAGCCCAGGCTGGCTTCAAACGCACAGTGATCCTCCTGCCTCAGCTTTCTAAGTGCTGGGATGTGCGCCACCATGCCAAGTCCCACTCTGTGTTTTGTTTTTTTTTCTTGTATCGGTGATCGAACTCAAGACCTCACACTTGCCAGGCAGGCGCTTACACCACTGAGCTAAACCCCTGGCCTGCGCTGTGTCTTTAATTGCTGACCTCTAGGCTCCTCGCTTGGGCCCCAGCCTCCAAACACAAGAGCCTGAAATCTGCAGCAGATTGTCCTCTCTTCCTGTCGCGATCTTGCTGCTTTGTCCGCAGACTGCAGTTTCAATGTCAAATCGCCCCCTGCACCAGGATAGTTCAGCTCGAACATCCTCGTTCGTTCGGGCTCGGCGGCGATGCCTCTGATGTTGCCGGACAGCTGCCAGCTCCCCACTGGGATGGTCCCTTCTGATACATAGGAGACAGCGCGCCGCAAAGCAGGCTGGGAAACAAGCGGGAGCTGTCAGTTCCCAGATCCCAGGACAGCGCCAAATAATTCTCAGGTTCCCCGTATGTGCAACTTCTCGAGGGCTCCCGCGAGATGTGAGCGGCAGGAAAGAGCCGGAGTCCGTGGGGAGCTCGGTCTCGCGACCCCTCGAGGGAGCCCAGCCGGCAGCTCCAGGAGGCAGGTTGCACTTTTATTTTTGCTCTTGTTTGGCCCAGGTTTTTTCTGCAGACCTAGTTCTTCTCACGCCCCTCCCCTCTCATTTTTCAAATAAACTTTTGGCACCGTTTGTGGCTTTGTCTGGGCCAGTTCTTTGTTCGCGGCCAAAAGGCCCTGGAATTCTTCCCATGGCAATGACGTTTTTTAAAGTGGCGTCCTGGGACCAGGACCTTCCCAATGCGGAAAGTCCCTGTCACCCCTCGCTCACCTGGCTGCTCCTGGCTGGCTCGAGTGGTGGTTTTTAGCACGCAGACCCTTGGGTCCCCATAAACATCGTTTTGGGGGTGAACTTATGCCACAGCCCTCCACCCCCACCCCAGCTAGCCTCTTTAGCTGTTGGGACATCCTTGTGACTTGCTTTTGTGACTCCCCTGTGTGTAGAGAAGCCTCAGTTTGCACCGTCTGTTGGAGAGAGGAGTGCTGGAGGCCCCCAGAGTGGCCTGTGACAGCCAGCGAGTGCTTCCGCTGCCCCGGGCCGCCTGGCCTAGCGCATCGCGGTGGCCTGACTTAACCGGGGCTGGGACCTCAACCCTTAGTGTCCTGGGCACAGGGTTATACGAACCCACGCCACCTTGGCCTCCGGACTCATCCCACCGGGGAGCGAGCACAGGAGCAAGTGGAGGAGCCACGGCCCTGGGGCGGGAAGCCCCTTCCCCACGCGAAAAGCAGATTTAGTACAAAGTGAGCGTTTACAGTGGCCCTGGGCAGTATCAGAGCGGGCGGTGGTGGATATAATGGCGTGTTTCGTTTCTTATCAAACGTTTGTCCTGGAAAGCAGTATATTAGAGCTCCAATACCTAAGGGTTTTCTTGTGAATTTTAAATCATGCTCCTGGTTAAACCTCAAAAGGCTGGGTGGATGGAAAGGTTCTTTGATTCCCTTTGAAGTGGTTGGAGGAAGTTGATTACTCTTGGCAGTCAAGCAGCCTCTTATGACACTGTTTATAAATAATTACTCATGAGCAGGGCTGGAGTTTCAAGGTGTTAGATTTTAAAAACTGAAATTAATCACATAAATGAGTAGGAGAAATTAGGTGGGGAGAAAGGCCAGGGATGTTCTTCTTTTAAAGCATTTTCAGAGATGTGTACAATTTGGGTGCCACTTACAGGAACCTGGAAGGGGAGGGTTCCCCTGCCGCCTTTAGCGCCGTGGTTTTGCCAAGGTGAGCACGGCGCTCGGGAGCTGGACACGGTCCCACAATGCCCAGTGTCTCCTGCGGTCCTGCAGCCCAGTGCCCCGAGGCCTGCTGGGCTGGGCCAGGTTCTGGGCCCAGCGAGGGCCTGCATGAGAGCCTTGTGGGCCCCCAGGTCCCCATCACCCTTTTGACCTGACTGTGGCCAAGCAAGCGTCCTCCCTGCCTGCAGTCTGAGCAAGCCCCCCCTCCATAGCCCAGGGCCCCTCTGCCTTTCCCCACCCTCTGCGGCCCCTCAAGCCTGTACCACCCCAGGCCAACCACACGTCATTCTCTCACCTGGCTGAGCATCCCCAGCGCCACCTGGTTTCCAGACCCGGCCTGCAAGCCTCTTTTCCACCTGTGCTGTGGCTTCTCTTGCTCACAGGGAGGTCCCGGGAAGGCCTGGGCCCAGCGTCCAGGCCCAGGGCAGATGTCAGCCCTGCATCCCCACCTGGCTTCTGCCCAGACCCTAGAAATGCCCTCCCGGCATCCGCAATGGCACTGGCCCGGCCTGCGACCTCAGCTGCCTCTGTTGGTGAACCTTGCCCTGGTGGATCCGCAGGGCCAGGTACCTGGGTGGCAGTGGCGGTGGCAGTGGTGGCAGCTCTGGGGTCTGTGCCATCGCTGTGTCGCAGCACAGTGGACACAGGCTGTGGTGTCTGGTATCCAGCGGAGTCATGCTCTTTCCCAAGACCACTCAGTGGCCTCACTTGAGGTGTCATTTCTGCTGGGGTGGCCCCAGGCCTGGTTCCTGCCCTGCTGGGACTTTGCAGTCCACGCTGGCCATTTATTTCTCTCACCTGTTCCCGACTTGGCCGCTTGCTCTGAGAATGCTGACCAGCAGAGGGCACCCTACGTAAGGTGGTGACTACAGAAAGAGACAGAGCCGCTGCTTCTGGGCAGCAAGGTGAGTGAGGCTCATGAGGTGGAGGATGCCAGCTGCCAGCTGCCAGCTGCAGGGTGGAGAGCCCCACCCGGGAGCCAGCGCAGACTCAGGGAAGAACAGTGGGCCTGGGTGGCTGCTGCGTGGCTTGCAGCACGGAGGACATTCCTGATGGAGAACTGATGGGTGACCAGAGAGGGGCACAGGAGGGTACTTCAGGAAGGACAAGGAAGTCCAGGGCTTCTCTACCCCAGGAGGGGACCCTTTGGGGTCCTGGGTGACGCTGCAGGCCCAGCTAGACGAGGCCCCAGCAGGCAGGGCAGCGAGGACCCCCAGGATAACTCAGCCCTCCTTCCAAAAGTCCTGCCCTGGGGTCGCAGGGGACACGGCGGGAATCAGCAAGCTGGGCCCCCTGGATCTGGTCACTGCCCAGTCTCACCTGGCCGCTGACCTCCCTCACCTGTATGGGATACGGCGCATCCGGCTTTGCTCGGCTGGGATCCCAAGTGGGTGCTCTGTGAGTGGTGTGCAGAGGACCGGGGCCTCATCTGGAGCTGTCAGCCTTTGCCTGGACAGGGTGTGGATGCGCTAAGCCTCATGTGTCCCCTGGGAGCCGGGCCAGGCCAGGACAATGCGCTCTCCAGGCGTGGGCAGGGGCGTGCAGCTCCCTTTGAACCCCGTGCTTTGCAGTCCTGCTCTGTTCCCATCGTGGTCCGCTCCGATGTGTGGTTGCGACCAGGGCAGCGGCCAGGGTCATCCAAGAGCCGGGACCTAGAGCCACGAATCAGCTGCAGGGTTTTTCCATTTACATAGAAATGCCCATATTCAAAAACAAAGATTTCCATATCTTGGCTTTTATAAATCTGGCTCATATACTTGCAAGATTTTTCTTTTTTCTTTTTCCATTACTTTGCTCTGTAAAATGATGGGGTAATCCAGTTTGCTAAATAAACAGGCATAAATATGAAGGAAAAAAAGCATTGCGAGTCAATTTACATAAAATACAACTTTATTTGAGAGAAGGTTCCTGAGACAAAGTCTCTGTTTAAAATACTTTATGGTATTTGAAGCCCAATTGTTCTCGATATTTATTAGTTTGGCAAACAAGTGACCGTGTCCGCGTCCCCGCAGAGATAGACAAATAAACCATCTCGGTGATCGCTTACCTCTCTCTGCCCAGAACCGCACTCCACGGCGCAAGGGTCCCAGCCGCGGGGTGACGAATGGCCCCGTCACCGTCAGAAATGAAATCTGGGGAGGAGAGGAATAAATACGCTCAGGGTGCCGCAGACATAGGAGGCCGCTTTGTCTTCCTGAACGGTGACATTCAAATCTTTTTACTCCGCAGTGCCGAAGATCATAATATTAGGTCCACCCGCCTCGGGGAAGACAACTATCGTAAGTGCGTGATATTAAGTGTTGTAAAGCTGCGATATCTCATCTCTGCTCCAGCGGGCAGGTGCTCGCCTCCCCGGGAACTGTCAGCTCTCCGAGCTGCTCTCCTTCTCTTCCTTGCCTTCTTCCCCTCTTTCCTTTTTATTTTCTTATTACGAAAGACAGCGCCTGTTCATAGGAAAAACCCAGGACAGATGAGAAAGCAAGTCCCCAGCCACCCAGAGAAAAGTGCTTCGTCTACACTCTGGACTGCCCCTCCCGAGAGTTGCCCAGCCCACAGGAACAGGACCCTTGCAGGCCTGGATTTCTAGCCAAACCTGGGGGAGTACGGAGGGGGAGCAGAGGGGAGGAGGAGGAGGAGGCGGAGGAGGAGGAGGGCTGAGTCCAACATTTCAGAGGTGTTTGGTGTGGAACAGTAAGATTCAGTCTTAGATTTTTAATTAGGAAATAATTTCAGTCAACCAGAAAAGCATAGAAACTGTGTCCTAGATTCTCATGCGCCCGTTTCCCAGATCTGACGTGCATTTTGCCACCTCTGTATGCCTTCTTAGCTCTCTCTCCATTTTAAAGAAAATGCATCTTGCCCGGGACGGGATTCTCTCCGCAGCTGACAGTGAGCGCTGTCACGCACTTCCCCAGTGACAGAATCATGGGTGTGGGCACCGGTCACGGGCTGGTCACCACCCGCTGGCTGTCACCTTCGTCCGTGATAGGACAGGACAGCCTGCACCTGCTTTGCTCTCTGAGTTCGTCCGTCTTGAATTCTGTCGTTCTCTCACCCATCTGTCCGTCTGTCCATCCAGTCCTCTATCCGTCTCTCACGGTTTTGGTGGGGTTCCTCAGCCCCAGGCTGTCAGCTTCCACTCCTTTCTGTAGCCAGCACCCCTGAATGTACCCACCTTCACACTTCACTGTCAGAGACCAGGGGCTCCCAGACATCATGTTACCAGGGTGCTTTGGCAAATGCGGGTCCTGGCCCCAGCAGAGGACCTTATCAGGATCTCCTGGGGCGGCCCCAGAAAGCTGGTTGGAAGAGGCTCCCCCAGACAATTCTGCCTTGGGGACTCCATAGGACAGGCTGTAATGTAGCCAAACAATGGACTCATTTACTTGCTCGGCTGCTCAGAGTGAGGGTCTCCTTTTGGCAGAGGGCTTTTTTATTTATTATTATTATTGTTTTTTAATGCTGGAGGTTGAACCCAGAGCCTTCACCCTGAGCTACATCCCCAGCCCTTTTTTAGTTTTTAGTGATAAGACAGGGACTCACTAAGTTGCTAAACTGCCCAAGTTGGGCTAGAACTTGTGATCCTCCTGCCTCAGCCTCCCAGAGTGCTGGCATGGCAGGCATGTACTACCACACCCAGGCCAGCAGAGGGCGTGCCTGTCTTGTACCCTCAGGGCCAGCTTCGTGGCATTCCTAGTTCTGGTTGGTTGACTGCTAGGAGCAGTTTGCTAGCAGAGCAGGTTCAGGGCACAAAGACTTTCTTACGTCAAGTTCTAGTGTGACCAGAGCCATGGAATTTGTCTCCCTGGTCCTGGCGGCTGGCACTGGTCTTCGAGCCCAGGCCTTTTGGGGAGTCGCTGGTCTCCCTCCTGACACTGATGCTGATTTTACAAATCAGGTCCAAGTGGGGCTCTCTCCTGATACCTTCCCCATGTTTCCCAGCATGAGGAACAGGGACCATTAGGGTCCCCCCGGGGGGACCCGCCAGGGCCTCCAGGATCGTGCAGGTGCTGAAATGGTCACCGCACCCTTTGAGGCTGGCGGGCGCTGTGCGGGTTCGGGGGCTCCCTCCAGCCCCCAGCAGGGACGCGAAGCCTCCCCAGGGCCAGCCTCGGCCGGTGGGACTCGGGAGGACCTGGGTGTCCGGACGGGATTAGCGTTAACCTTTGCACCCAGTTCACTTAAGAGTCCCCTTTCCGCTTTCTGTCCTGCAGGCCATGTGGCTTTGCAAGCATCTCAACACGAACCTCCTCACCAAGGAGTGCTTAATGAGAAAAGAATTCTCCTCTTTGGCCACCGAAGCCAGAAAGCTTTACCAGAGATTCAAGGTAGGATCAGCTTGGGCACAGGGAGGGCACAGATGGGTCGCTGCCCCGTGGCCCCACCCCCAGCAGGCACCACACAGCACCTCTGCTCGCCTGGTTTCCAGTCCCTTTTGCACCAAGTAGCGGGGACAGGCAGCGTGCAGAGAAACAGGGAGGGGTGTGAAGGCGCCCGGGTCCTCACCGGGAGGATTCTCACGGGCTGAGGGACGCCGCCTTGTCCCCACGGAGTCTCATGGTCCAGGTTGCTCCTTGACTTCTGGGGTCAGCTGAGTAAAGGGGGCGGGGCGAGCCGAGGTCCACAGCCCACCATGTGGCGCCGGTGGGCTGCTCTGAGCTGGGGGTTAAAGGGCTGTCGTCCAGCTGTGTCCAGCATGGACAGCCCAGCCCTGACCCCAGGGGAACGTAAGGTGTTTCCCTGCCGCTGCCCAGGTGCCTGCCCCTCCCACTCACCTGGACTCCCACCAGCTGGGAGTCCACAGGCAGAACACCCTCTAAGGGAAACACGGGCTGGAGCACTTGGTTGCTTGGTTGTTTGTTTGTTTGTTTATGCACTAGGGATCTTCCTCAACCCTTGTTTTGGGTACCGGGGACTGAAGTCATGACCTCGCGTTTGCCAAGCAGGCACTTACTCCACTGAGCCAAACCCCAGCCCTCCTAGCCCTTTTTTAACTTTAGAGACAAGAGTCTCACTAGGTTGATCAGTTGCCCAGGCTGTAGTTGAACTTGGGTGCCTCCTGCCTCAGCCTCCCAAAGTGCTGGAACTACAGGCCTACACTGCTACATCCAGAAACAGTTTTTTTTTTATACAACCCAGGAACTCAAAGTAGTTCTTCAAAATTCCCTTGGGAGCCTAAAGTAGGGCAGTGCCATTTCATTGTCCTCCCCTGAGCCCAGGCTGCTTCCTTTATGGGGAGACAGGATGGTAGGGACGGCGAGTGCCTCATCTTGGCACCTCCAGATTTAGGGTGATGCCTGTCCGCAACACAGGCCACTGTCATCAGGCTCCTCGGCCCTGCTGCTTCCACTTCAGAGCACGGGGTCCTGTGCACACCCGTGACAAGCTGAGTGCCACTGGGACCCAGCCAGCCAGTGTCACACTCTGGCCAGGAGACAGCCGACAGCACCCTCCAGCCCGACTTAAAGCCCAGCTGCCCACCGCACCAGGACGGACCCACCCACGGTGCAGACCCCGGCTAGGCGGCGCCCTCAGCAGGTGCTCCTGTGGGCCATGGCCTCCTGTGGGCCGTGGCTGGTCTGCATCTGCCCAGGACCTGACCGCCAGCGGGCAGCACCGCAGGGTCTGCGCCCCATGCCCGTGTGGACGCTGCCCCTCAGACAACTTGGAGCCAGTTTCCAGGCTCGTGGGCCTCTGTGAATGTGGCTGTAGGACAGCCTCTGGCTTCCTGGCAGGGATGCACCCGGGCCACCGGGAGCCGGGAGGGGACCCTAAGGGGGGCGGTGATTCCCAGGGCCCCAAGTGGACCAAGTTCCCAGCTCCTTGACTCTGCAGCTGGGATTCAGGGCCAGGGCCACTCGGCGACTTGGTCTCTTACTCCGCCGTCGCGTTCCCTCCTCTTCCTCCTCTGTCCCTCTCACCTGTGCTCTTGGCCGCAGTGACCACCACTCTGTCCGGCTCCTGTGTCCTGGGTTCCAGCCTCCCCGGCACAGCTCCAAGTCCTCGGGATAGGATCCAGCTTGGTGTCCTGGGCACGCACCAGGGCGGGACGGTTTAGGGGGACCCCGGCCCTAGTCAACAGATGGGGTGCCCCCCTTCGCAAGCTCAGTGCCCACTCCAGGCACTGACCCCCAGGCAGCCCCGAGGCTTGTGGAGGTCAGAGGGGCCCCAGTCTCTGGGGTGCAGATGTGGTGTGGGAAATGGCCTCCCCGGGCCTGCTGCTGGGGGCGCAGGGCGGGCGCTCGGTAAACGTTGTCTTGGAATCTTCTGCTCCTGTAAGTCCTTGCGGCTCCATCTGCAGGCAACCCTCTGCCCTTCCAATGCCTCAGTTTCCCCTGAGGCACTGCTTCTCTCGGCTCTGCCCGCCTGACTGGGGTTCTCTTACCCTGCTGGTGCCTCCATCGCAGGCACCCTCTGCTTGGTGAGCTCTGCTCTGCGGTGCTGGAGAAGCCACGGCAGGAACAACAGAGAAACTGAGCCCAGGTCCAGATGCGGGTCCCAACCAGCCCTTGTTCAGCTCAGTTGGTTTCAACCAATTCCCAACACTGATGAATCCCCGCTTCACTTTTTCTTGTGAAGTGTGGCAAAGCTATTTGCAAGCAGTGTAGCCGGATGTGGTGGCACATACCCATGATTCCGGCACTCTGAGGATGAGGCTGAGGCAGGAGGATCACAGAGAGTTCAAGGCCTACCTGGGCTACAAAGTGAGTTCAAGGCCAGCCTGAACTGCATAGTGAGACTCTGTGCCTATCTCAAAAAGATAAAGAACAAAACACTAAACCAAACCAGCAGCAGCAAGGATCCACGGGAACTCCCACGGGCCAGCAGCTGACTGCACCCCGTGTGAACCCATGCGGTTGAGCTTCCTGCTTTACACTGTCCACTTCCCTGGCCCAGTCACATTAAAGCAGATGCAGACCGAGATTCTTTTCATCCAGACAGCCGCGGCCATGGCTCCTGAGGCAGAGCGCACAGATCGACAGTGGCCAGACCACATGCAGAAGTGACCCTGGCTACAAGCTCTGGCCACCCGTTCCCTGCAGTTGTAGCCCTGGAAACCACCCACTCACCCAGTCCCGGGAGTCACCCGCTGCATCAGACCTCAGGAAACCAAACAGTCTCTCCTGGTGCTCCAGGAGTCTGGAGAGCGAGCCCCTAACTGTCCAGCACGGTCAGGGCTGGATCCCCGCTGTCAGCTTAGGACCAGCCAGAGGAAGCCAATGCTTCCTCAACCAGTGCAGTGAGATGTGAACCCCGGGTCATCTGCTCCGGGGTGACACCTCCCTTCTTGCCACTAGAGCAAACCCCCTGCTCCGCCCGCCTCCCTTGGCACCACCACCACCACCACCTCAAGCTCTGACTTCTCAGCCTGTGGGTCTCATCTGGATGTTGCATCTATTTCCACGGCCCCAGAGACAAACACACACACTGCAAACCTCGAAGACCCCCCAGTGGTCCCAAATACCTGGGCAGGGTTAGTCTGGAGACAGCTGGCTCGTGGCCCTGGGCCCCGGAGTGACAGATGTCTCCTGTGGTAGCGCTGCTCCCAGGCTCCTCACTCAGCCGATGTCCGACCTGCCTGGTGTCCGGGTCGGAGCTTCCGTGATGATGATGAGGAGGGTGACAGTGGTGCTGGCGCTGGCTGGGCTGCTGTGGCCCATGTTGCTGTCTGGCGACCTGCTCTTCACTCTGCACGACTCAGCGGAGGTGCTGACGCTGCGGCTCTGCCCCTGAACGGGGTGAAGACCACCACAGGGCGGTCAGTAGCGCCGAGGCCCTGCCCAGGCCCGGAGGATGGCCCAGCTGCCAGCACCGCCCCCGCCATGGCGGCCGCTTCCAAGCCCAGGACCTGTTTCACCAGCACAGATGCCACCGCAGGCCCCGGTGAGGGCCACCCTGGCGGGCAGCAGGCGAGGACCAGGTGCCAGCTTCTCTCTCAGGCCTGAGATTCCTACTGCGGAATGCGGGGGTGTCATTCGTGTCCTTCCAGATCTGAAGCCACCGAGGCCTGAGGTGCTGAGCCTTGGTAACACGTGAGCAGCAGTAGCCGCCTCTGCTCCATTCATCCAGATCCCAGGAGCAGGGCCAGGCAATTCCAACCCCGGCCAGGAGACACCCCGGGCCAGCCCCACTCCTGGTCCCTCACTGCAGTTAGGGTTTGTGACACAATTACCACCAAGTCAGGGGAATCTTGTGCTGGAATCAAATTGCATCAGAGCGGGACAGCCTGTTTGTTGAGTGAGTAAGTAGCCTTAGTTTGGAAGGCTGGCGAGACACCAAGGAGCTGGGTCCTTCCTGGCTTCACTTTCCGTGCCCTTTGCAAATGTCAGATTTGCTGCAGCGCAGATGACCCCTGTGGCTGGCTGCCTGGATTCTCACTGCCTTTAAAATCCAAATGAAAGGACCAGGATCCTCATCCTGCCTCTGTCTGTGCACCAGAACCGAGGCCCACAAAGGACCCCGGAAGCCCGTGTTGTCATCAAGGTTTGCAAGGGGATAGATTTAATACAGGACTCATAATTCACAGGATTATTTTATAATATCTCCCCAAGAGTCAGATGCAGAAAAGTACGGGAGACCTCTCCCCACACTGGAGACCCAAAGAACCCAGCGGGGGGCCTGAGTCCCACAGCAGCGGCCTGCTTGAGTCCAGCTGGAGGCCTGGAGCCCACAGCAATGTCTCAGGCACGCCTCTGTCAAGGATCTGGGCTGGGAAGGCCCCAAGGTCAGTGGTGGAAGCTAGAAAGTCTGCACCAGCAGGGTGAAGGAGCTGGGCCAGCAGCTGAGGGAGCCGCACTGGAGCCAGGAAGCAACCCCAAGTCAGGCCCAGGGCTCCCCGAAAAGCCATCCTCAGATTCAGCTCCTCCAACAGTGAGAAGAGCCGAGTGCCCATCAGGAAGCCAGCGCAACAGGCTTCTCTGGGAGGATCCACAGTACTGCCTCCCTCAGGTCTCCTGTGAGGCTGCTGGCCATGCCCTCAGGCCCTCAGGTGGGCCCTCCAGGCCAGCACCGGGCAGACTCAATCAGCCCAGGGCTCCAAGTGGACCTTTGGTCGGTCTGTCAGTCAGGCCACCACACCCGCCTTCAGTCCTGCTCTGAGCCCCTCCACTGGCCCGTGGCTCAGGGAGGCCCTGGGAGGAGGCTCCCTCAGGCTCCAGGGCCACAGGTGGGGGACTGGCCTGCTCTGGAGCTCTCCACTGAGGGCAGTTGCAGCCCTGAGGGACCAGAGCCGTCTCCATGGCCCCAAGGCCTCTCCCACTGCCTCCCTCCTCTTCCTCTCCCCAAACCTCCTGCCTCTGCCTCCAGATCCCTGGAGCTGGCCACTGCCAGCTCATCACCTGTGCTGTCACCTGCGCTGACGATGTAGGTTGTCACAGAAGGGCTCTGGGCAGCCCTAGGGGCGGGTGACCGGATGAGGGACACACCAGGGTGGCTCAGCGCTGACCCTCCCCACTCCACTCCTGAAGCCCTGTACTGTGGATCAAGGGGACCCAGGGATGTGGGGTCCCCGAGCGCGGGGCCTGGCGACAGGCAGTGCAGGCTCAGGCCACTGCAGCACTCCACTCCCTGGGGGCGGAGCCCCTGAACAGCCCAGCAGCCCCAGGGTTGAGCTCGGGAGCTGGCGCCTGGGCAGGCAGGGCCAGCAGGAAGAGGCCCAGGTTGGAGCCAAGGCAGCCAGCCTGCCTCCCAGGCGAGGGCGCGGGTTGGGCCTGCTGGGCCTCCCACGCTTGCCCCTGGGACTGGCTTTCCTCGGGCTCCACCCTCCTGTCCCCAGCTCTCCCCGAGAGCCAGGCCTCAGCAGAGGGCTGGGCGGGAGGACAGGGCAGAGCTCTGCAGGAGGCGGCTGCTTCCCTGCTAAGACAGCTTGGCAGGGCCTGGAGAAGCGGCCGGAAGCCCCGCCGCTGACTGACACATCAAAGCTGGAGCCGAGACAGCGCGGTGGCAGGGAGCGGCGGGAGGCTCCCGGGATGGGCCGCACTCAAAGCCACCAGCCTGTCCCCTGCCGCGTGGGCTGCGGGGGAGGGGGCGCCCCGCCCCACCTGAGCTGCTGCTGCCTTCCAACTCCTGTTCTTTGACTGCTTGGTCCTCCTGTCCCTGCCTGGCACCCCCTGCACCCCGGACCTGTTTGAATGCTGCCTCCCCACTGTGTGTTGTCACGGAGGAGGGAAGGGGAACAGGGCCTGGGGTGGGAACTGGCTCTGGGGACAGGAAGGACAGGAGGGGGAAGGGAGGGGCAGGGTCCCTTCCCGTCCCACCCCGGCCCCTTCGCCCACCTTGGAGGTGTCCCGGGCACTAGAAGCAGATGGGCACCCATGGGAAGACAGCGTCCGTCTGCAGGTGCCTGGGTAGCCAAGCCCATGGCTCCCAGGTGGGTCCCACACCCACCTGTACAAGGCACAATGCTGGAAAGTGTGTTAGAGACACAGATGGAGGCAGAGCGCCCAGGCGGTCTGGGGCTGGGGCAGACGTGGCGGGCTCTCCCTCCTGCACCAGTGTTCTGCACACATCATTCATTTCTCTCTATTTTATTCTCCACTTCTGTTTTCTGCTTTCTAGAAATGGCAGTGGCCCATGAACGCTCAGTGAACATACTCAAAGTCCAGTCCCCAGCTGAGACCCCCCCCATTCTCTCATTGTCGGCTCTTTTTCATCTCTTTCTAGGGATGAGCCTGGTTTTTATTTTCTTACCCCTCCTGCCTGCAAAGTGGCTGCTGTGGCTCCGGTTCTTACACTCTCTCAGCCTCTGATCTGGCCCTTTCCATTCGCACTGATGTCTTGAGCCAAAAAAATGAAAGCTGGGTTAGAGACAGCTTTTGACTAAGTCAGAGTGGTGAGGGGCAGGATAAGCCGCCAGGCAGTTTGGGCTGATCTGGGCTGTCCACTGCATCTGCAGGTAGAGCTCACCCTACCTACAGCATACAGGCTGGAGGGCAAGAGGGCGACTCCTCGAAGGAAATGTGGGGAGATGCGTTACTGGAAGTGGGTACAGAGAGAGAGAGAAAAAAGACACAAAAACTGCAGTATTGTTACTGATTTCTGCTGGAGAGGTAGATGAGTCCTAGTGAGGTCAAGACGCCCAAAGCCATTCAGCAGGCTGGAGCTGCAGCAGCTGTTACGTAGCTCAGAGGCAGAAGGGCAGGATATGAGGCCCAGGGCTGAGGACGAATCTCGGGCCCACACAGGAAGGGCTGTACTGGAAGGCCCCACCACCCCAACAGGCCTCAGCGTGTGGAACGTGTTCTGCTTTTTCAGTCTGCTGTCAGCGATGCGGTTGGGAATGGGGAGACGGGCAGGCCTGGGGTTCCCTGGGCACAGCTGCTTCCTTGCTGGTCCCACCCGAGGGGAGGGTGCAGGGTACGTTGAGGTTGCCCACGGTGACGGCTGCCACAACACCGAGTCCCCCGGCCCCGCCCCACGGCTGATCACCTGTGATGCTCCCCGCGAAGCAGCACGTTCTGAGCATCTCCTCACAGACCCAGGGGAGCCTGAGGCCAGGAGCTTGGGGCCACTTGTCCAAGGCTGCTCCTTGGGCAGCCGGGACCTGGGCCGGGAGTGTCCGAGCCCACAGCATGGCAGCTGTCCCCTCAGCTGTCCCCTCAGCTGTCCCCTCAGGGCCTCCTGGGCCGGGCTTGTGCTACTGAAGCCCGCACCAGCCTCCTGTGGCAGGTCCTCCAGCCTCCAGGGCTGGGTCCCCTGAACACTGTAGACTCCAAGGACCCTCTTGCCTCCACCCGCCCAGGGGCAGCCAGTGTGTGTTGGTCAGTTTCATCACCACTGGGACAAAATACCTGGCACCCATGACCTGAGGCAGGAGAGGTTGATTTTGGCTCAGGCTGTCCCTGTCCGCGGTCAGCTGGCCCTGAGGCAGTAGGGCGTGGCTGAGGGGCCAGGTGGACAGGGCAGGAAGCAGAGAGCAGGGAGGAGCCAGGGCGGGAACTGCACCCTTTCCAGCCTTACCCCAGTGACTGCCTCTCCAGACCACACCCCGCCTCCTAACACCGAGTTGGCGTGACGCCCCCATCATGCATTTGTCTCTCAGAAGCCCCACCCAGGGGCACATGAGGTCTTGGGGGACAGCTAGACAGAAACCATGACACTGGGAGAGCAGGGTGGGAGAAGCCAGGAGATCTGAGCCTGCAGAGCTGAGCCCTGTGGGGCCGGGTCTCCTCTGTGCCCCCTTCTCTGGAGGTGCCCTGCTCCTCTTCAGTCTCTCTCTCTGCCCTGGGCTGCTGCACGTGAGGGGCCTGTTGGAGGGGCCCAGCCCCGTGCCCGTCTGAGCTCCTGGGTGCAAGCTCGGCCCCATACCGTGTTACCTTTCTTTCAGAAAGTCCCGGACACGCTGCTCATCCAGCTGGTCCAGGAGTGCCTGAACGAAGAGGACTACATTCGGAGGGTGAGGCCCCGCCAGGCGCCCACAGGGTGGGGGGTCCCAAACCAGGACCTCTGTGGGGTGAGGGGATGTGTGTTCCTCTCCGAGGGCGGAGATGACCAGAGGCAAATGGAGAAGGTAAGGCAGACAAACAGGAGCCCAGGGGTGGCCAAGGGCAGTCTGTGGACACAGACCTCACCTATGTGGGAAGGAAGTAACTGTGGGGACGGGCAATGCTATTGGGGCGCACTGAGGGGGTCACAGGCGAGCAACCCGTGGAAGGCCAGTTGCCAAAGTGGGGGCGGGGTGTTAGAGCAACCAACAGGCAACACCGAAGCACCCAGGGCCTAAGGCGGGCGGCTGGGAGAGGTTACGTCTTCAGCCTTTATTTCTTCAACAATGTCCAGCCCTGTTTCAGAGAAACCCAGTTCTGGCGTGTGGGGCCACCCGGAGGTACCCCAAGATCAACACAAGCGGCAGGCGGGGCCAGGAGCGCAGAGCGGTTTCTGGGGACTCGGTTAGGGACAGGAGCGCTGCCTGGCAGCAGGAGGCAGGGGGCCCTGGCCCTGCAGAGGAGGGGCTCACACCGAGCTGGGCCGGGGGGCTGCGGCCCGCGCACGCACCCGCGCTCTCTCACACCGCCCGGTGCCGGCCTCAGCTAAGGAGCTGTGGGCATCGGTGGCCGGAGCAACAAACTCATCTGCTTGTCCTGACGACTTGCCTCCCCCGCAGGGCTTGGAACGCTTGCCAGGGTCGCCTGGCGGGCGAGAGGGCAGCGACGGCCACACTGGAATCCCCGCACCCACGCACCTCCCCCCCTCACCTGCCGCCGCCACAGGGGCTGAGTGTACCGTTCCCCCCCCTGTGTCCCCTGTCTTTTCTTTTTGTCTGCTGATCAGATGTGATCCTTTGTGCGATGACCGTCAGGTCCCTGTACTCTTGCCCTCTCCATTTGACTGCTGGTTCCATTCGGTGAGTTCTGAATTTCGGTCATGGTGTTAGTCAGCTCTAAAAATCGCATCTGGTTTGTTGGTTGGTTTGTCCGTTTTTGAGAAAGGGTCTCAGTGGGTAGCACAGGCCAGGCTCAAACTCAGGATTCTCTTGCCTCTGCCTTCCGAGGACGGGGGTGGCTAGCATGTGGCGCTGTGTCCGGAGTCTTTGGGACGCAGGGTTCTGTCCTTGGAGGGCTGAAGGTGTTTCTCACAGGACCTTGGTTGGTTCTCAAGAAACAGGTGCTGCGCCAGCCTGAGGCCATCCCGCCCACACCCTGTCCTTCAGCCTCCCGCTCACCTGAGCTCCCTTGGTGCCATGTGCCATCTTGGTGACACAGCCAAGCTCGGGCCGCCCTGGGCCTGCGCTGTGCCTTGGACACCCGGCCTCCAAAGCTGTGGCTTCCAGGAAGCCTTTTTCCAGCCTCCACAGAGGGAGACTAACCCCGTCACGTTCTGAGTTCCCTCCCTGGCATCTCCCTGAAGCTTCCCAATTGGGGGCCCCTTTGGTTCCCCCTTTTTGGTCTTTGGCCAGGAAGCCAGGATTTCACTCACCCTCGTCTGCCTGTGCTTTCTGGGACTGCACTAGAGAAGGACTGGTGGCAGGAGGACAGTGGGGTACGGGGAGCGGGGAGGGCACGGCGGGAGGAGCCCAGCAGCCCGGGCAGCCCCACCCACAGTGGGGACGTGGCCGTGGGGTGCTCTGCGGCCCCTCCTCAGGCCTCACCCCATCTCTAAGGTTGGGGTGCCCTCCTCGTGACCCTGAGTGAATGGGCACAGGAGCTGAGGTTCCTGGATACTGCAGAGCCAGCCTCGGTGTCTTGCCCGCCTCAGCCTTGAGACGCACAGAGAGCCGCACCGGGTTACCCGCCGCTGGGCTGTGCTGGTCTCTGCGTCCTGTTAGGACCAGCCCTTGAACTCGGCTGCCTGTCTTCTGCCCGCCAATGCTTCAGAAACGCCGCGTGGCTCAGACGCAGGCCCCGCTGGCCTGGCTGCTGTGTCCCTAAGATTCCCCCACCCCCATATGTGTGGGTCAGCAAGGCGTGGTTTTGGGGAAGTGACCGTAGTCCTGTCCACGTTTTCAGCAGATCTCCCGCTTGCCCCCGTGGTCTAGCAGGGTGTCTCCAACACGCATTTAACTTCTGGAAGCCTTTGTTGAGCTTATTTAAAAGGTCGATCCGTGCTACTTCTTGTGTAGCATTCCCGCAGTGTAGACAGGGTGAGAGATCGGGTACCCCATGGCCTGGCCTACTGCCAGCAGGGTCATTAAGGAGGCCATTGACTGTGAGGACTAAGAGGAGTCTTAGGTATAGTGGATCTACGCTAGTCCCTGACTCGCAAACGGGTTCCACTCTGGGGAAGTCGTTCATAAGTCAGCTTCGTTTGTAAGTAAACCTGGGAAAGTCACAGTTTGAATGTTCGTAAGTCAGGGACTTCCGCATGGGGTAGCATTGTGTCATGATCAGTCCTATTGATCATGTTACTATCTACGATGTTTATTACCATGATTATTTTGATGATGGCGGCAACTGTCTGACTACATCTCATCGCAGGGCACCAACGCCGCAGGGAAGAGCTGTGGTCACGTGGTTGGTTGGTGGGTATCCCTGGCCAGCATGAGGCGTGGGTCACAGCCCAGGGCTGATGCTGGCTCTAGTGTCTTAGCTCGACCCGGCAGAGGCTGCGGTCACCTCCCCTTCTCTGCAGCATCTGGGGCTTGCAGAGGTGTGGGCCTTGCGAGGCTCCTGCAGCAGCCTCCGAATCCAGATTCAAACACAGCGCACTGTCCTCGCTTCGAGGGCCGTCGAAGCCCGTCGTGTGGAGGCGTGGGCAGTGGGGCAGTTTGTCTGGCGGCAGTGTCCCTCCCTGAGGCCTCTGTTTTCCCATCTGCCAAACAACGGGGCTGGGTTTGAGCTCAGAAGCCCCTTCCAGCTGCAGGCCCACAATTCCGATCATGTCCAAGCTACCGGTTCCTGCAGAGGAATCAAATATCTCCTTCAATTTGTTTTAAAATGTCTTCAAACCTTCAAGGGGCAGCCAGAACCTTTTTCATCTCTTCCCAGTGGAGACAGGGTTTCCGAGTGAGGGGCGAGCCTTATAATTATGTGCTTTGGTTGTTCAAAAGCAAAACAAACCTTCATCCAAAACAAACAAGCTTTTCTTGCTTTTAGGGAGAAAAATGACACATATGCATATTCATTTATATGGTAATTATTATTTAGCTACACAGGGAAGTGGGATTGGTAATTTAGAGCACAAAAAGCAGGCAGGGAACAGTGTTCAGGGAAAAATAATGTAATCATAACCCATCAGCACCCCGTAGTTAATGCTGATGGTTTTCCTTTTGGTTTCTTTTTTATCTAGCACAATCTCTTTGAAGAATTGGTTTTTTGAAGTGACCATCAAATGTGTTAGAGAACGAGAAATTAGCACTTTGCACTGGAATTGTCACAAGGAGGTGGCACCAGTGGCAGGACTGACTGCTGGAGAGCAGTGAGGGACAATTGAGCTCTTGAGGTCAGAGAGTGACCCGGGCTTTGGATCACATCTCAGGCAAAGGGGAGCGAGGAGACAAAGGGCGCGCGCTGGGCGCTGGAAGTTTGCAGGGAGGTGACCAAGGACGAGGATGGTCCCCATTGTACCTGGAACCATCACGGGGCTCCATTTTAATCGGGATTATCAAGAATCTCTTAGTTTTATTTGACGACTAATCCGGGGTTACTTCCCAGTCTTTTCTTCGTGTTGCCATGTTTAAAATACGCAGGCATTTGTTTCTCCAGCACAGTGCATCCGTGTGGCTCAGGGCTGAGAAAGTCCCCGAGCTACCCTTCCTGCCGGCCCCAGCCGCCTGGCTCCCTTCCGCGTGGCTCCCTTCCATGTGGCTCCCTTCTGCGTGGCCCTCTTCCGCATGGCCGTCCGTTCATCAAAGGTCACCTTATCACACCTGGAGAGGAGGTTACCTTTGCAGAACAAATGCGGCCCATGTGTCCCCGCAAGGCCACCCTCTTTCCCCAGCATCTTCAGAGACCCCCGGGCTGGGCAGGACCTGGTCCTCCTTCCATCCCTCTGGCCCGTGTCCTCCACACCTGCTGTGCCCTCGGTCTTCCTCCTCCGGGGCAGCCTGACCACCTTCTCGGACAGACCATCCGGTGCATCCTACTGATCCCCCCAACCCGTGTCCACCCCTTGTGCGATCTCCTCCCTCCCTGGAGCAAGCAGGGCACGAGAGGTCACTCCTGTGCTTCTCTCTGGCAAGCCAGGGAGGTTCTCCCTGGTGCAGCAAGGCCGCCGCCGTGTGGGAGGAGCCTCCAGCCTCGGGCGGCCGCAGGAAGCCCCTCTGCAGCCAGGAGACCCTGAGCCCAGGCTCTGCCAGGCTAGTTCAGATCCTGACCCACGCGAACCAAGAAGTACGGCCGTGAAGCTTGCTCCGCAATGGGAGAAAACACAGGCACAGGACTTCGTTCGCTGCCTGACCTCCTCCACCCCGGCTGGACAACGGCTTCGTGCTGCCAGGCTCGGCCTGGATCACTTCTTGGGGAGGGGGCTCTGTCTGGCCTCGGGGAGGCTGCGCTCCTGCCCCTGGCGCGCTCAGCTGCTGCTCTGCCCCTCGGCCCGCGCACGTGGCTTCAGGACAGGGGGCTCCGCGAGATCAGGGCAGACCCGGCCTCCTCCACGGTACTGGCGCAGACTCTGCGCGGTGAATATTTATGGGATGAACGACTGAAGGCCGTGTGGACGCTTCCCCAGCCGCAGGTCACCGTGGCAGTGAAATCCTGCCCACATTGCTGGCGGCCCAGGCCGGGGAAGGTGTTTGGAATCCGGCAGACTCAGCTGAGTACGAAGGCTTCAGCGGTGGGAACACGCGTGTCTCCAGCTTCTCTGGGGAGGTGATTTTGCTGTTTCCCCACGTGGCCTTACGGTAGAACGTGTCACATCTGAAAGTGATTTCCACCGTCAGAGCCGTCAAGTCTCCTCAGTGGCCTGGTACCACAGCACCCCAGGGGTGGTGGTGCAACACGGGACCTGGGGTTCAAGTTTCCAGAACCAGCGCTGCACTTTGACGTCGGTGCCCAACGCTGTGCCCTTTTTCTTTATCCCTTTAATCTTCTGTACCCAGGGCCAGCCAGCAGGATGCCTGATCTGAACATAGTAAAGTGTACTGAAAAAATGAGTTTGACTTATCAACCTTCAAACCATCTCCAGAAGTCAACCAACCTCAGGCCCTTCACGGAAGGGGAGACTGAGGCTTGGATGGAGGCGGGCACTTGGCGGAGGCCGGCAGGCCAGGGGGCAGCACGTTGGGGCTCTCGGTCTGCTGATGCCGCGCTGGGCTTCCACTGCACTTGGTGAGCTTGTGCCAGGCCCCTCAACAGAGCAGACTCAGCAGGAGAGGGACGGGCCAGGAAGCACTCAGCTGAGGAAGGGGGCGACGTTTTCACACATGGGTGCAGCCCCATCTCGCCCAGCCCCAGGGGGCACAGGAAGGACTCGAGCCTCCTTTCACCAGCAGGTCAGGAATCTGGGGGGGCCCTGCTGCTCCCAAAAGGGCAGAGGCCTCTGCACGTGGTCGGGAGTGATTTCCCGAGCCGCCTCTCTGGATCTGGGCTGGCAGAATGCAGCAGCTGGGGAGAGGGCCTGCCTAGGCCTGGTCCCTTCTGGGCCCAGCACCCTGTAATTTGCAGCAGGCATTGGACCCAGTGTGCTGAGCATTCCTCTCACTCTCTTTGGTTAAGTGACAACATCCAAGTACGGTGCCTGGCCCTGGGCCTGGCCCTGAGGTCCACTTGGGCATTGTTGGGCAGCTTTCCCACGCAGGCCTAGCAGAGGCTGGCTGGGGCAGAAAGCGGAGTCCTGTACGCTTCCTCCCGTCCTCCCCCAAGGGAGGTCCCTTGCAGATTCATGAGAATGAGTGATTTTTTAAGTGGAAGAAAAGCAGTGACCCCTCAGAACCAGCTCCTCTCGTGTCGGGTTTTCTCCCCTTTATGTGTTTCCACTCAGGACAAGGTTCTCTGCTCTGGAAGCTGGGGCTGGTTGAAAGATGCTGGGTGAAATGCAGGAAGCCAGGATCCCCCCCCCTCCGCCACCGTCCCTTAAGGGTTGGGTGGGCACCGAGGAAGGAGCATGAGCGAGAAGGAGTGAAGGAGGCGGGAACTGGCTCTCCCAGTGCTCACCAGCCTTCTCTTTGCTGCCTCTTCTCCTTCTTCCTCAGCCACAGCTCGCAAACACCCCCCACCCCTGTGTGGAATTCCAAACTCCCCTCCCACTGAGAGCAGGGGCAGAGCCCAGCTGCTGCCCAGCAAGACTGGGGCCTCATCAGAGGGGGAGGGAGCTGAGCTCTGCTGCAGTGCAGCTCAAGTCCTGACCTTGTCCCAGACTCATCAGGCTGTGATCTTCTTTTGTTTAGTACCGGGGACCGAACTCATGACCTTGTACTTGTCAGGCAGGTGCTTGTGCCACTGAGCTGACCGCCCCCCATCTGAAGATGAGGAAAGGCCAGAACCAAGTCCAAATGTGGGCAGGGAAGGGCAGCACCCGTAAGGATGAAAACGCAGCCGGCAGAGCCAGGTTCTCTGGGCACCTCTGGGGGCAGGTGCCATGCTGAGCGCTGCAGCGCTTTCCCAGGGACTCTCAACAGCTGGCCCCTGGGGTTCTCTGTGGCAGGGGCTTCTGGGCACCTGTTGCGTGCCAGTATGGGTGCTGGGGACAAGACAGACCTGGGGGCTGGGTGGCAGGTGGTGGCAGGAGCTGCCCTGATCCCTGTTCTACAGGAAGGAGCTGAGGGCAGGAAAGCTACCCACCCGCCCACCTGAAGGAAGGATGCTAAAGGCTCGAAGGAAAAATGGGTGCTAGGAAAGTGTTCACAGAGTGCCCAGCCTGCGCCATTTCCCTGCTGGGTCCCGAGGAGGAGCCAGGAAACCCGCAGCCCTGCAGGCCAGAGCCAGAGGCAGCCAGGCCCTTGGCCTCTTGTCCTCAAGGCTTCTATTTTGGTTTTCAAATGAGTTTTCCACTATAGAAAGCTCAGTGTATTTCTAGGACGCTGGAAAAACCGAGTGGTGGCATCTGCTGTCTACCAGGTGCTGCGGTGGCCCGGGGTGCCGCACCGCACCGCTCCTGCTTTACAGGAAGTGGGGCCCCTGCTCCCCTCTGGGCAGACGCCACCAGTGGATAGGATTTTGAAGAATCACGGAAACGGAAGTGATGACTCTTAGCACTTCCTGTCTTCAGCTGACACTCATGCACGTGTTGAGCACCCGGATTTTAATGAAGAGTTCACCAGCGACGCGTAATTCAATTATAAGGAAGGGTAAGGGTCAGACTCTTCCCCTATGTACAAGAGCAAGCCTGTGTAAGTGTTTATTGATTGAAACACTGTGGAATTCACTAGAATCTAGACTGAGGTGGGAACTCTCACTCTCTAAAGATGCGATAGACCTTCCCCAAGTCCATCTTTCAGCAGGGTGGTTGGGTAGATTTTTTCCTGGGGCAACAGCGCCGTCTATAAACATAAGACAAAGTCAAGAGGTGGAGAGGGAGTTAGGAAGCTGGGGAAAGTGACCCTGGCCTTGGGATCTTTGGGAGCACATGTCCCCAGGGAACTGAGCCCAGGGAGGAGGCTGTTGTGACTGGGAAGAGAAGAAATAAGGACGGAAATGAGACTGTCGTTTGATGGATGGAACCAGACATGTGGGAGACAGGAGGACTGAGAAGAAGTGACTGGTGTGCAGCCAGCACCAGCCAGACAGGATTGTCTTGCAATCGTCGTCTTGCAGCTGATCAGACCCATGTGGCTTGTCACCACCCTGCCCAGTGCCCGCCCAGTGCCCCCTGGGAATCTCCCCCTTGTTTTTGTGATTTAGGGAACTGGAAGAACTGAAGTAGGGGAATCTGGCTGCATCAGCAGATGGAAAGTGTGACGTTTCAAAATCCAAAGGGCCTTGAGGGGCAGAGCCGTCACCGTCCTGGCCAGGGCATGACAATTAACAGCACGCTCGTCCACTGTCAGGATGTCTTGGTGACACCACAAGCATGCAGGGCCCTACTTAGACGTCAGCCTCTGGTTTTGCAGATGAAGTTCCATGCCTGCACAAAGCCAGGTGACTATTTAGGGGAAGGACCTAGGCAGTGGGTTGGATAAGCCAGACTGGGGGAGGTCACCTTAGCCTGTGACAGACAGTTCACCACACTCCACCCCCCTCCAGTGCTGTCTATTGTCTCACCCCAAACCCAGGGAAGCGCCACCCACCTTCTCAGCAGAAGCACAGTGCAGTGGGTGTGGTGGTGGGAAACCATCCTGGAGAAGGGATGGGTGAGTAGGGCAGCGAGCAAATGGATCCCAGGTGCATTACCCAGCTTTCCCACTGCTGAGACACAAAACCCAAGCCCCCCAATTTAAAGGAATGGTGATTTAATGTGGCTTGTGATTTCAGAGGAGTCAGTCCACGTGACATTGGCTCCAAGAGAAAAACATGATGGCAGCAGGCATGGGGCAGTGTGGCAGCAGAGAAACAGCAGAGAGCCAGTGGGAAGGGGCAAGGGACCAGAAATAGACCTCAAGGCCACCCAGAAACATCCAAAAGTGTGCTCCAGCAATCCACCAGGCAGATCTCAAAGTCAATCAAATTGACCTTCCTCCTTCACCTGCATGCTAGGTCATCCAGTTGACACTCTTGACTCTGGTTGTTGTTTACCATTTCAGCCGCATGAGCATAACCAGGGGTTATGACTTGTGTCTAGATGTCCCCTCAACACCTCATGCAGTCACAGATGGGGCTTTTCAGAGGTGACTGAACCTAAAGAGTGTGAGGTGGCTGGGATTGTGTATGATACCAAGATTAAGTGTGTAATGTTGGAATCAAGGATCTGCGGTTACTAAGTTAGTCCACTGATTGTTTGGGTAGAGTTCTGGGGTGGACCATGGGAAGACCCTCCCTTAAGGTGTGGGTAGAATGAGCGTCAGTAAGAGGCTGCTTCTGCTGCTGCATTGTTTGCTGCCTGCCTGCCCTGCCGAGGACTGTTTCTCCTCTGCGATCCCTGTCTACGACGCCACCCTGCCTTGGAACAGCCAACTATGGACTGAAAGCTCTACAAACTACGAGCTGAGATAAGCTTTCCCTTCTTTAACTTTCTGGGTGTCAGGTATTGTGTCTCAGCAGTGAGAAAAGTATTTAAGACACCAGTATCTGGCTATGACCAGCAAAACTCCTTGCTCTCCTGGCAGGAGGGTGAGAGCTAGGAACAAACTGAGGGACAGCCACCAGGTCAGCACAGGCAGTGCCTCACAGCACTGGGGATTAAACTCTGAAATCAGAATCCCTGCTGCCCTTTCAGATGAGTTCTCTGTGGAGGCTTCCTAAGACTGCACAGTGGGCCAAGATGAACAGTGTTTTCCAGCAGGGCAAACCTGTGGCAAATGTGTTGTTTGTTTTTCTTTGAAGACAAAAGGATGAGTTACTTGTTCTAAACCGAAAGAAACCTCAGTGTCTGGGGTTGCACTGAAGCGTGGGAACTCTGTGATGAACAAGTGGGCCCGGGCTTGCCTGTGGGGCACCTGTCTCAAAGCTTCAAGTCACTGGGTAGGGAGCCTGTCCTGGGCAGGCTTTTGTATTCCTCAAAGTACATTTGCCCCCCCCCACCCGAACCCAAGGTTTCAGCTACCTGAGGTCCACTGTGGTCTGAGAATACTAAACGGGGCATTCCGGGGCACTGGGAAGGTTTAAAGTGCATGCGAGTTTGAGTAGCATGAGGGAGTCCATCCCGCCCGGGACTGGAACCGTAGTCCATCCTGTATCCACACTGGGCACGCCGCCTCCTGTCCATTTCTCACGTGGCAGCCTTACTTCCCGGGTGCCCTGTGGCATCAGGGTGCTTGTGTTCAGCTGACCCTTATCTTACTTAACACCCCTGGGTGCAAGAGTCATGGAGCAGCAATTCGGTAGGCCAGAGAGAAGCCATAAAGCACTGCGTCCTCTGTGTGCAAAGGTGAGAACTCTCCACCTGAGGCAGGTAGAAAAATATCCATGCGCCAGGGCTGCCAAGCACTGACAGTACAGTAAGGTATTCTGACAGCCAGAGAGCTCAGAACTCTTATTCTGCAGTGCATTGCTATCATCTCTCTGGCTTATTACTGGTTATCATTAATCTCTTACTGTACCCAGTGATAAGCGAAACCTCCTCACAGCTCTTCGGTGTAGGCAACAGCATAGCATATGTAGAACTCTGTACTATCTGCAGTGCTGGGCATCCAACTGCAAAGTATCCCCCATGGGTAAAGATGGGGCTGCTCCAGTCTCCTTGTTCTGATTGGCTTTGGGACCTGTCAGCACCCCAGACTTGATCTTGAGAGATGCATTTCTTTTCTGGCCGGTAAAATATCTTCCTTTGGCTTTTACACGTTGGGAGCCGCACATTTCATTAGGAAAAATGAGGGCAGTGCCGGGTCTGCGGCGTATCCGCGCTCGCCTTCCTTCTGACTCCGAGCCAAGTGAATCCGATTGATCTACTCCAAACCTGCAGCCTCAGATCACCTCTCTGGGACGAGGAGGAATTGGCACACAGCACTAGGAAGGCCTTGGATGGAGCCTGCCAGGATCGGGGCAGTGTGTGTGGGGGGCTCCTGGGGGGACACCCACTCTGGCATTTGGAGGAGATGGGAGGAGAGCAGGAGCAGCGCATCAAAAAGGCAGAAGCGCAGAGGGCAGCAGAAGCTTCCCCCCACTCGAGGCTGCTAATTATGCTTTAATAACAGTCGGGAGGGCAGAGGGGCCAGTGTTTGCAGGAAGCCTGCCGGCCTGCAACTCCAGGCCGTGCTCTGCTGGGCCGCACTAGGCTCCCCGGGCTGGATGGCTTCTTTGCTTTCCTCTTTTTTTTCACCCGTGACATCTGCTCAGTGCTTGTCCCTCCTGTGATACCATACCCCTTGCAGCTGTGCAGACCTCCAGCTCTGCGCTAGTGCACGGAGTGCCCTGAGCATACGGCCTTTTTGATGTGTGATAAAACAGAACCAAGCCACTGGGGTCTGGCGAGCGAAGGCATCAGAATATCAATTAACCTGCTTGGAACAAAGCTGCGGCTCCGGAGTGGAATAGACATTTCACTGAAGTGTCAGGAAGATGGATAATGGGTTCTAATTAGGCGCTGACTGATACCTCTGTCCAGCCACTCCTGGGCGTGGGACCCAGGGACCTAGCCATGCGGCGCTGTCACACATGGCTCAGTGTCCCTGCCTGGCAGTCCCTGGGTCCTTGCATTTACCGACTGACGACTCTGTGCTTGGGCAGAATGCGTAGCCAGTCAAGTGTCTCTGCCAACATCTCTGCTTCCCCTTAAAAATGCAGTCAGTTTTGCAGCTGCGCCAGTAACTGGTATGAACGCAGCAATCCTGGGAAAGATGATCCCTTCTGAGCTGCCAGGCCTGGGGCTTCCGGCCTGAGGTTGTCGCAGGATTGATGTGTCCTTGTTCAGTGTCCCCGTGAAGGCTGTGTCTGTCCTGGGGGACCACGTGGGCAGGCACAAGGATGAAGAGTCCTTGGCTGCCTTCTCCAGGGACCAGGGCCACTGCAGGGGACCCTCGGGGACCTCATTCCTCAGCACTGGGCAGCTGTGCCTTCCCCTTGATGTCCCAGGCAGACCTGGGGAGCTGGTGGCTTGCGGTTCACGTCAGGGTCCCCCTCCTGTTTCCTAAAAATCCCCACTCCACTCAGGCTAACGGGGAGACGGTCCTCGTTTGGCTGTGCTTTTCCAGGTAATTGCAAGTCCTGCTTGCTCCTGGGAGAAGTCAGGGAGAACTGTTCCCCTGAATAGTTCTAACAGCTTTGGAGCACAGACTGATAACCTGCCACAGATTTACCAGTGAGATTATCATGATTGCTCAGCAACACGACATTAAAACCGGAAGCCTTTCTGGGTTGGGGTGAAGGTGGAGTTTCAATTTCCTTCCAGCTGCAGAAAGTCAGGAGAGGCTGAGTTACCAGCCCTGGTGCTAGAGGCAGCAGAGAAGGGGGGCTCGCTATCGTCTCCCCTCCCAAGTGGGGAGGAAACGGGGAGGGGGCATGGGTTTAGTGAAGTTCAGACAACCCTCGTGTACTGGCGGGCGGGGGCGGGGCGCTCCCATCTGGGGCGTCTCCGGTTCCTGTGGAGTTGCTCACATCTGTAGATTTTGCTCTTTCTAAGAGTTGCAGCCCCACGCTTGTCTGGCTATAACAAGGACTTGAGGGAGCAAAAGACTGTTTAAAAAAAAATTTTTTTTTTTTTTTTGCTTTTGCTTCATTAGTTCTGGAAACCAGAGTTTCCATGGCTGCGTTTTCCTGTATAATTTAAGAAATTAGTAAAAGCTTGCCTGGCGTGTCACTCCTTTAGGCTGTACATTTGTTTGGCTTTCCCTTTTTTTAACCATCCTTGGAGGCTGTTGGAAGGCGAATATTTTAATATTGAAGAAATGCGACACACTTTTGTCTGTTGTGTTTGTTGCTGTCTCTGGTCAGCGCCCAACGGTGCCCTGCACATCAGGGGGCATGGGCCAAGGGTGACCAGGGCTCTGAGCTCACCCACGCGAGCGTGCTTTCTGGCCTGGTGATGGGCAGAGAGAGGTCTCTGGCAGGGGTTCCTTTTGGGGAGCCAGCATCAGCGGCCTCAGATCTACCTCTGGCTGCCGCAGAATGGAGGCGGGAAGCCGCTGCTGCGTATTTACCCCCCGTACAGCTGTCTGGATGCCAGGTCTACCGCACCCAGCAGTGTGCACGCACGCGTGCACGCGCGGCTCCGAGATTCGGGGACTTGAAAGGACTTCAGAAATTGTTTAATGCGAACATGGCTGAGGGACAGAAGAAAACAGCATAAAAAAATGAGAAGATAATGTGTCCACTCGATGGAGTTAAACTGTCAGCTCTTCATGAATTAATCTATGCATCTAACCTCACTCTGAAAACCTCCTAGAGTTTCTGTTTGAAAGCTTGACAAAATATTTTTTGATGCTTACTTGGAAGAATAACGTGAAAAACAGAAGGGAGGCCCGAGGATATATCTCAGCAGCACGGCACAAGGTCCTGAGTTCGATTCCTGGTACCAAAAACAAACAAACAAAAACCCCAGAGGGGAGAGCATGTTCTATTAGATGTAACTGCTGGTTATAAAGCAACAATAACTTAAAATGTTAGAGTAGTTTAGTGATCTTCAGGAGAGTCTAGAACCAAGGTCAGCTTAGCATTAGACTGTGACAAAAGGGACATCGTGGCAGAGGAAAGGAAAAGGAGAGGAGAGGAGAGAAGTGTCACAGAACAAGGTGAGGTGGCTGGCTTGAACCACAGCAAAACAAAGCAGATCGCAGCCTCATGTCATTTACCAAAGAAAGCATGGCTGCATTCCACACTCCAGGGTGAAGAGTAAAGTTACCAGAGAGCACAGTGGAAGTGCAAGTGAGCGTTCGGCTGCCTCGATAGTGGAAAACGCCTTTTTATACGTCCACCCAGTGACGGAAGCCACAGAAAAAAGCAGTGGTTAGCTTGGCCGAAGGCCAGGTGTTAAAGACAACAGTGGGCACAAGATTCAAAGACAACAGACGGATGGACGGATGGATGGACAGACAAAAGAAAACATTGGCAATTGTTTTGCTTCAGATGGCCTGGCAGTGTTTGCCAAGATGGCTTAATATTCTCAATAAGTGAACAACTCTAATAAGAGGGCATCCCAAACGGCACGGGGTGGGACACTTGGGAAAAGACACAAAATTCAGATAGTAAACATACGGGAAACTATTGACTGTTCCAACAATCAAAGAAATGCAAATGGAAGAAGCAAGGGTGTATTGCATTTTGCTGGAGAGATTTTCCCCAAAATAATGGCCAGCATCAGCAAAGACACGGGGCATAGACCCTGCGCCACTGGAATTATACAGCAGCCAGGTGATTTTGTAGAGCAGTTTGGCCAGAGGGATAAAAAAGCCACAACAGGAAGCGTCAGCTTTCAGAAATGTATCTTGAGGATATTTGATGTGCATCAAGATCTATGTATAGAAAAAAAAGATCTATGTATGGCATTTTTAAATAATGATGCAAAACCAGAATCAAACCACATGGGCAGCAGTACTGGGGCAGGTAAATTCTGGTAGATCAATTCGTGCATCACCAGGCGGCTGTGAAAACTTCCCAGGGTTTTGTGACCTGGGAAATGTTTGCCAAGCTTTTTGCTCTGTGAAAAGGACAGATTGCGAAGGAGACGGAGGGCTGCGTGGTTCTTTACTTTCCCATCCCCGAGGAAAAAACTCACCTGTGTGCGGTACGTGGAAGGAGGGTGTTCACAGTGGCTCATCAGGGTCTCCCGTGTTTCTCAGCTGCCTTGCATTAGAATTTCTGCATTTTCCACGTAGTATACAGTAATCGTGTTTTCCTTTCCCAGTTGGATTTAAAGAGTTAATAGAAATGAACCTTCTACACCAAGCCCCAGCTGTACCAAGGCGGAACTAATCTCTGGACTCAGACATCGCTATGGATTTATTCTTTCTTAAAAATACATGGTTTTGTTTTCATCCTGTTAATTTCGTGCCTTAGAAATCCCACATCTCAGAAACTCTGTCTAGGGAAGAATTTAAAATGCGGAAAGAGCCACGTGCACGAAGGTGTTCGTCGTGGGGTTATTTATAATAGTGGGCACTGCTGTCGCCTTGAGCAGCGTGTGCTCCCTTGGTGGAATGTGAGCCACTGAAACTGGAGGCAACTGAGAGTCAGGCCGATATGAGACATAAAAGCTTGTGGCAGCCACGGTATGTTGTGGGAAAAATCAGGATGTAAAATATGTGGGAACCAGGCGTGGTGATGCACGCGTATAATTCCAGTAGTCAGAAGGATGAGAGGCAAGAGGATCGCCACGAGTTCGAGGCCAGCGAGACCCTCAACAACAACAACAAAGTTGTTAGCATTAGACTAACAATGTGTACGCACCGTGGGATACTGTTCTGCCACAAAGAGGGACAAACTGGAGTAGGAAAATGGAGGTGGCTCAGGACCGTAATGCTAAGCGCAGGAAAATCCGACACACATGCTTCCGTATCCCACGGTTTCTCTTATGTAGAGGAACCCAAAATAGAGATGAAGAGCAAACTAAAAGGTAGATGATAGAAACAGGAAGATAGGTCTTTTGCAAAAGAGGAAGGACCAAGAGAGGGAGAGAGGGCCGGGGAAGAACTGCGGTGTGTCATGTGCATGAGCGGCTCCCCACGATGCACGGAAGCAGGTGCTGCAAACACGGGCTCATAGAAAGCAAAAGCTGAAAATCATAGATGTCGTGATGATTGTCATGAACGTGGAATAGGAGGACTGTAACAGTGAGCGTAGCTGTTAAGGAAGAATCGTGTGGTTATCAGAAACATTTCTTCTCTCAAAAAAAAATAAAGAAGTCCAAACCAGTATTGTGATGCCGCTTGGTAGGCTGAGGCAGGAGGATCGATTGAGCCCAGGATTCCAGACAAGGCTGGGCACCATAGTGAGAGCCCATGTGAAGAAAAAAGAGTCCCGTCCTCCTCTAAAGCTATTATAGTCCTTTAAGTTTTGAAAATTGAAACACAGGCAGAGAAACCACTCTTCCCAATCCTCTGCCCAGGGCTGGATCCTCGACGGCATTCCCGAGACTCGGGAGCAGGTGCTGATGATGCAGACCCTGGGGTTCGCCCCTAAGCACGTCAGTGAGTACCCCGCCATGGGAGCCCCCCCGCCCTGCATCGCCGGTCCCCCATCCCCCACACCCAGCCCAGCCACCTGTTCCCCGGCAAGACCCAGATGCATCTGATGAAATTGAGCCTCGGTCACAGAGCGCCTGACTCAGGGCTTGTCCTTAAGAAAAGTGGGGTTCTGTCTTCCCCCTGGGGATTCCTGTCCCATGTCTGAGGGACCCTCCATAGGAAGCAGGCGGAAACGTGGCCACAGGGTGTTCCCCGTGGTGTTACTTGGGATGTGCACGTGGTGAGTGGGGAGCTGTCCCCCGAGAGCACGACTTGTGTTCAGAGCTGGGAAGACCTTCCCTTTGGGGTTCCAGGCTGGGAGAGGTGGTGGTTCTCGTGGCTGCGTTCAGTGAACGTCCACGACGTTCAAAGGTGTGGAACGCAGGCCCCGCCCTGCACACCTGACACGGTCCCTCTCTCCTCTGCACAGTCATCCTGAATGCGCCCGACTCTGTCCTGATCGAGAGAAACCTGGGGAAGAGGATCGACCCTGTAACCAAAGGTACTGGCCTCCCCACCCGCCGCAGGAGCAGCCCCTCTGGTTCGCCAAGCACCTCCAGAGGATCCAGAGAGGCACACAGGCAGGCGCAGGTCTGGACCCAGGTCCAGGCTCTGAGCTGGGAGATGCAGGGAGACGGAGGCCCGGGAGGCGCAGGGAGGCAGCTCTTCTCTGCAGAACTGGACTCCAGCAGCCAGCGTGAGCCCACTCTGCCGAGCTCACTCTGGCGCGGGGCTGTGTACCGATCTCTCCCCGGGAAACCGTGCACTGCATGTTCCAACAGAGCTGAGCCCAAGTCCCAGGTTCCCTGGCTCCACCCGGGAAGCCACGCATGGGCGTGGCAGCCCCTGGGTGGGTGGTGAGCTGAGCCCCTCTTGGTGTCCCTCCCCACGCAGAGATCTACCACACCACCTTCGACTGGCCAACTGAGTCCAAAGTCCAGAACCGGCTGGTGGAGCCGGAGGGCATCTCGGAGGTGGAGACAGCTCAGAAACTGCTGGAATATCACAGGAACATCATCCGGGTCCTTCCTGCCTACCCCAAGGTCCTGAAAGCCATTAGTGCCGACCAGCCTTGTGTGGACGTCTTCTACCAGGGTAAACACAAACACGCCTCCCTGTCCTGGTCACTGTATGAGAGCCAAGCTCACTGTGCCCACCCACCCTCCTGTCCAGGGCCACCCAGGGTGACAGTGGCCAGGATGTGCCTGCCACGTGGGGGGAGGGGGATCTAGGCATAGGTTTCCTGCCCAGAGGCCCGGGAGACTGGGCTGATGGCCTGGATGTGGGCTGGCAACTGGCCAGAGGATCTGACGGTGACAGGGTGGGACAGTGAGGATGGGGGGGGAGGGCCACAGGGGCACGAAGTTTGGGCCTGACCTTGAAGGAGAAGGAAGAAAAAGAGATGGTGGCTAAAGATTTAAGACAAAACACCAAATAAAACCACAGCAGCAGCGACAAAGCCCGGCCCTGTGCAGCTCAGGAGGTGCGAATCTGCTCAGAGCAGGGCATGGTGGCCTGTGTCGTGGTGGGGGCGGGGTAGGCTGCACCCCAGGGTTCTGGGTCACAGTCTTGGCCCCTCCGCTCATAGGCCAGGCAGGCTCGGCATCTCCCTCAACCCCTGGGGCCCTGGAATCAGGACAAAGCCTGTGCCTTCCTCCCCAGCTGCTAGGCAGGGTCCAGCATCTCCAGAGCACAGATCCCCTCGGGGAGGGAGCCCAGTGCTGAAGGCTGGGGAGGGCCATCCTTCAGTGGTCTGTCCTTGTGTGGAAAGGGGAGCTCAGAATAAGCCTACCCCAAAGTAGCCTGGAGCACTGTTTTTAGGTCTTGCCGACAAAATCTAGCTATTTCCCTACCCGTACCGTGTATACCTGACGCAGTGACAGCCCACCATGCCCCATGGTTCGCAAAGCCCTTTTCCCTGAGTTCTCTCAGATCCCTTTAGGCAAAGTTGATTTCCACAGGGCAGTGAAGTGAAGCCCCCGCTGACCCCCAGTGCCATCTCCCGCCGTGTGCCCGCCGTGTGCCCTGCGGACGCCATCTGACATTGTCCAGGGCACGGGCATCTGGGATATGAGGCTGCCCCAGAACTGCCAGCCCCGGGTCAGTGGGCAATTTTCCAGTGCATCAGCAAACTCCGCGCTTTTAAGATAAACATCTACCACGTTTATCTTGTGCCATGATTCCGAATTTACACATTAATTACCTCCAAATTACTTAATTAATTTTAAAAGTTCATATGATCACACATAAAGAATTCATGCCTGGAATTGTAAATAAAAATGCCAGCGTCTGAATATTAATTATTATTAATTAATAATGCGGAGAGATAAATTGAAAATTGGGATGCAAAATTCTCTCTGTGTCGTGTGTTTTTTTTTAATCTCTCTGCAGCACTTCCAGCAACCACATATCTCTAAAAAAGAATAATTAGATGTGGAGACTGTCTAGGGGATCATTAATTCTAATTAACTTAGTTATTTACTGTAAATTAAGCATCATTTGTAAGCAGGCTGCCTCGCCTGGAGTGTTGGTGCTTTTTAGACGCCTGGGCGTCACAGGCCTGCTGGGTATCTTGCTCGGGACCTCTCTATGGGGGAAATGGTGCCCACAGCCCAGACCCCAAATGCCTAAAGATCTGAGGTCAAGAGATCCCCAAACAAGAACCCCCGCGACCAGTCCCCTGTGCCCAGGACGGAATCCCAGGGCGCACATTGGCAGTGGCAGATTGGATGGGGCAGGAGGTGGCCAGGGCTTAGCCGGAAGGGGGCTAGGGGAGGAGCCCCTGTTTGAAGGCCAGCTCCCCTGTGCAGGTGCCCTGCACCGCCCTCAGCCTGTCACCCTGTTTGAAGGCCAGCTCCCCTGTGCAGGTGCCCTGCACCGCCCTCAGCCTGGCACCCTGTTTGAAGGCCAGCTCCCCTGTGCAGGTGCCCTGCACCGCCCTCAGCCTGGCACCCTGTTTGAAGGCCAGCTCCCCTGTGCAGGTGCCCTGCACCGCCCTCAGCCTGTCACCCTGTTTGAAGGCCAGCTCCCCTGTGCAGGTGCCCTGCACCGCCCTCAGCCTGTCCCGCCACTCCCACTTCTTGCCCGAGCTGGCTGGCCCGTTTGATGTTCAGGTGCTTTGCCCTGTGACTTCTTGACGTTGAGTGCCTCCCACGGTGGGGGTCACCTAATCCCCGGAGACTGTCACCTCTGTCTCTCCACCACTTTGTTCATCAAATGCCAGGGCGCGCACCGCAGGCCAGAGCTGCGTGGCCGCATCTGCCCGTCCCTGTCACCTCTCTCGGCATCCTCTTTGGAGATGCGCAGCCAGGTTGGTGTCAGCGGAGTGTGACTGCACAAGTCATCCTCCACCGATTCCCAGTCCCTCAGAAGTCCCTGCACGCTTGGCCCCGCGTGACCCGAGACAGTCATCAAAGCCTGTGTCTGACACGAAGCCAGGCTGTGCCCCTCCCCGAGACCAGGCTGGGCAGGGAGCTCAGGTCTGAGCCTCAGCCCTGCTGTGCAGAACTCCAGGCGGCTTAGAGCCCAGTTCCCAGGGGTCTCCCTGCCCCTGGTCACCTTGGTGCCCAGGCCTGACACATAACTCCAGGCCCACTGCTGCTTCTCCTGGGCCACCAGATGCATGAGGGTTTCCGTATTGCTGTAAGGAAAGAATAACGAGGGCCCCTGGCCACCCTTCTGTAGGACCTGGCTCTATTGTCCTCCTGTCCTCTCTCTCCCCAGCTCTGACCTACGTGCAGACCAGCCATCGATCCAATGCCCCGTTCACCCCCAGGGTGCTGCTGTTGGGTCCCATGGGCAGCGGGAAGAGCCTGCAGGCGGCCCTCCTGGCCCAGAAATACGGCCTTGTCAATGGTGAGTGCCCGGATGTACCAGCCTCCCCTGTGTCCTCCTCCTGCGCTCACCCGTCCCCCAGTCCGGAGGAGGGCGGGGAGGGGGGAGGACGCCAGCACGGGCTTGCTCTTAGCAGGGGCCAGCTGGGCTACCTTTGCAGAGACGAGATTTTTCCCTCCTGAAGGATGTAGCCGAAAAGACATTCACCAATGAAATCACGTCCCAGCCCAAAGAGCCCAAACCCCACACAGTCATCATTTTTATGTCCTCCCAGCGCCGCCGCTGGCCGGCCTGTTCCTCCCCCACCCCCTCGGTCCCCTCCTGGGGCCTCTGCTCTCCCACACAGGGCAGCCACTGCAGGTTGATTTGCTTGGGTCTCACGCGGCTCCCCAGCCCAGGTTAGCGTGTTTACAGGCAAACAATTTTTGAACCAGGGGAAGACTTCTCGCTCTGCAGTTTCAATAAATATTTTACCAGGAGGCGAGAAAATATTGAAATCAGCTCTCCAGGTCTTGGCTGAGGTATCCCAGGCGGTCTCGGAGGCTGTCCTCCGTGCAGGGGGATCAAGGGCTGCAGCGCGGGAAGACACGGCAGCGGGCACGGGGTTGGATGGAAATGAAGGCGCTCAGCACCTCCGTAGCCCTGCTTACAAAGGAAACAGGAGCCCTGCACCCCCAATATATAAAACGCATGGAAATAGAACCTCCAATCACACACACGGCCGTGCAAATATATATAGAATGCAAACGCACGCGTGTGCACATACACACACACGCGCACACACACACACACACAATCCCATTGACACATACACCACCCTCAAAAGTTGATGTTTTGGAGAAAAATGCTCTCTAATTAGGTCCCTTAAAAATGATCAGGTTTCCTCCAACTTAAAATTCCAAAGCCACAGAGTCTCTCCAGGAATCAATGACAAAAATCACACCCACAAAAAAGATAGAAGCCAGGCGTGGTGGGGCATGCTTGCCATCCCAGAGCTTGGGAGGCTGAGGCGAGACGGTTGCAGTGAGTTCAAGGCCAGCCTGGGTCCCATAATAAGTTCCAGGCCAGCCTGAACTACACAGCAAGACCCTGTCTCAAGAAATAAACAAACACTGAGCAATTATTTGACAAGTTTAATTAGTAATGTCTATGCATATTTTTAAAGAGAAATTTTTAAAAATCCATTTTTAAATGAGTTATTCAAATTTTCACTTGTTTTTACATTTTAAGAATGCCTGATCAGACAAACAGTGGTCAGGGATGGCTTCTGGCTAGAGACGTCCAGCTGTCCACCTGTGGCCTCACCACGTGCTCAGCTAAGCGTCCGCCCTTACATTCTGTGGGGACATGAAGAGGTACAGTGAAGCCGGCCACAGTGGCACACGCCTGTAATCCTAGTGCTGAGGGAAGCTGAAGCAGGAGGATCTCAAATTTGAGGGCCACATGGAGACCCTGTTTCAAGATAAAAAAATAATAATAATAACAGTTAATCATATTTGTGGACAGGATGCTCAAGGAGGCAACTGAGTTCTTGCTGTAGAGTCGGTGAGGCATTCTAGGAGCACCAGGCCCACACAGAGGAGGGTGGCCTCGGACAAAGCTGGGCCTGGGATGTGCTGGGGCTGGCCTTGTGGCCCTGGGGTCCCAGCCTGGCCCTGCCTGCAGGGCCAGGAGACCCCGTTTCAAGATAAAAAATAAAAGGAATTGGGGATCTTGCTTAGTGGTAGAGCACCCATGAGTTAAATCTCCAGTATCCCCAAAATAATTAAAATTTGAAGGGTGTAGGACAGGGCGGATGAGGAAACACCACAACGGCGCCTTCACACGGCTCAGCAGCTACATGAGGGTCTCTGCCATGCCCGCTGTCCGTCAGGAAGGCGGTTCTCAAGCATAAATTGCTTGCAGCTTGCCGGTCAGGAGGTGAAATTACCTGCCTAGATTGTCCCAAAAATGAAACCAGAAAAGCTTACCTCGTTTCCTGCTTTGTAGTTAAAGAGCCTCCGTGGGGCTGTGTTAGATAACGGAGCATTTAGTGAGGAATCGGAGTCCCCGTTGAAAGCCAGGCAGGATGAGATTTTAGCAAGCCAGCCGCTGGCACCTCGGGTCAGAGTGGGCGCCCCGGGCCGTGCCCCAGCTTGGTCCTGAGCCCCACATTTAGGACCCTTTAAGCCTGGGTAACACACCTGCAGATGAGAACTGGCTCCCCAGGGTTTATTAGTAGACCCCGCCCGCCCGTTTGAGCTGCTGGCTATCTAAATGGCACAACTCTGAAAACAAAAAGTCGCTATGCAGTGGCTGAGTATACAAACCCTTTGCCCGGGGATTTCACACCTGGGATTTGGTTCTCTTGGAAAACTCACTGGAACCTGCCATGTGGCTGTGGAGGATGCACAGGAACCTAGAGGCAACCCAGACTCTCAAGAAGGAAACCCGCAAAGCGGCTCCGCCTCCGTGTGACTGCCACTACCTGGGGGAGAGGCCCTAAAGCAAGCTGGTCACTCAGCTGTGGTCAGGGGTGATTTCTCTTGCTTTAAATGTACCTTTGCCAGGCATGGTGGCGCATACCCGTCTTCCCAGCACTCAGGAGGCTGAGGCAGGAGAATCATAGCAAAGTGAGCCCAAGGCCAGCCTGAACTGCATAGAGAGACCCTGTCTCCAAGAGATAAAAAATAAACAAAATCAGATTAAAAAAACATAAAATAATGGTACCTTGGTGTATGCTCCTAACAATAGGAAAAGATCTACACACACAAATGATTGCCTTGACGATGTATTACAATCCTGACTGATTTAGTTTATTATTATTATTTTTGTTTTTTGGCAGGCCTTGGGCTCTCTTTGTAGCTCAGGCTGGTTTTGAACTTGCAAGGATCCTCCAGCCTCAGCCTCCTTCCTACGTGCTGGGCGCGCACTGCCACACCCAGCTTGATTTAGTTTTATAATAAAGACAGATATCTAATGAGAAACGGCCGTGAGGGGCTTGATCAGAGTAGCACTAATGTTTCTCAGTGTGCAGTCTACAACACACTTTGTTAGATACGCAGAAAGAACCAAATGTAGAAGAATGAAAGAGGGCTCAAGACCATAGTCAGAGCTGCAGGCAGGGCCAGGCTGGGACCCCAGAGCCACAAGGCCAGCCCCAGCACATCCCGGGCCCAGCTCTGTCCGAGGCCACCCTCCTCCGTGTGAGCCCAGTGCTCCTAGAATGCCTCACCGACTCCCGCAGCAAGAACCCAGTTGCCTCCTTGAGCATCCTGTCCACAAATATAATTAACTGTTATTATTATTAGTAGTAGTATTTTGGGAATATATAGTGGGACAGAGTCTTACTACATACTCCAGGCTGGCCTTGACCTCACTGTGTAGCCCAGGCTGGCCTCCAACTCACGGCAGTCCTGCCTCAGCTTCCCTAGTGCTGGGATCACAGGCATGTGCCACCAAACCCCGCTGAACTGTCTGTTTCCTGCCCGTCTCTGCCCTACGCATTACAGTTCACTTCTCCTTCTTCTTGGCGAAACGGCTGTTTTATTGCTGGAAAGCGTTCCTCCTCCTCTCCGAGCGCGCCCGTCCCCCAGGCCGGCTTCACTAATCACGCGGCTGTGGCCAGCGTCCGTCCGTCCGTGTGGCGTCTCTTCCCACGGTTTTCTCTCACACTGTCCCTATCTTCACATTCTAAACTTCCGTCTTGTGGAGAGCGTATGGTGAGGGTTTTCTGTTTCTAAAAATCTAGTTTGACGTCCTTCGCGGGTATTGGAGGATTTAGTGCATAGGGATTAAAGGAAGCTTTCAGTGGTAGGTAGCGTGTAAGGCTACCAGCTGGTGTTTTTGTTTGTTTGTGCTGTTTGCTCTCTAATTCTCTTTGTCCTGCCATCTTTGGGGATCATCAGTTAGTTTTTATGTCTTTATTTTTATTTTGGGGGGTTTTGAGACAGGGTTTTGCTGTATGTAGCTTAGTCTGGCCTCAAACTCACAGTGATCTTCCTGCCTCACCAACTAGATATTACTAATTCATTTTATTTCCTCTGTTGCTGTTTAGCACATCTCTTTGCTTGAATTTGTTAATGATCGCTTAAGAGACAAAATATGCATCCTTTGCTTCTCCGAGTCCTTCTTGAATTGATGTTATAGCTCTTCACATATAAGAAACGTCAGCGTAGTGCAGAGCAGGGTGGCACACACTTGTAATTGCAGCACTTGGGAGGCTGAGGCAGGAGGATCATTGTGAGTTTGAGGTCAGCTGGGGCTACATAGTGAGTTTAAGGCCACACTGAGCTACATGGCAAGACCCTTAAAAAAAAGAAAAGAAAAGAAAAGAAAAAACCTGCCCCTCTCCTTTGTGGTACTGTGGTCATAGATGTTATAAACTCTACAATATGTTATGATTATTTTTGATTTGAAGTTTAAAAAAAAGAAAAGATTTTCATGTATGTATTCACACACACACACACACACACACACTTCATTCCTCGACTTAATTCCAGGTTTCCACCTGGAATCATTTTCTTCTCAGCCTAAAGAGCTTCTCTTAACTTTTTAACCCACATCAGCCAGGGACAGATTCCCTCACCTTTCATCCATCTACAAGAGCTTTTATTGCTTTTTCAAGGATGTTTTGCTGCAGATAGAAATCGATGTGCATGCTCTCTCTCTCTCAGCACTGTATAGATGTCATTCTAGTGTTTTCTGGCTTGCATTTCTCCTGCTAAGTCAGAAATTATTTTTATCACTATTATCCTGATTATGAAGCATCTCTCTCCCCTCTAACTGCTTAGTATTTTCCCTGTTAGCAATTTGAGTATAACACAGGAAAGCGTGGCTGCCTTGGTGTCTAAGACTCTTGGTTGTGTGGTCTGAAGTTTGTCCTCCACTTTGAATCTCTCCTGCCTTTGTCTGCTTGGATGTGTTTATGTCCCCTCCTGTGGGACTCCTCTCTCTGGCATATCTTTCTCTCCTCTTCTCTGGGATATTTTCATACCCCGTCGCTGGGACTCCCATGATGTGGTCTTAGATGCTTATCATTCCCTCCAGGTCACTGAGCTCCTGCTTTTTTCTCAGCCTTTTCATTTCCTCTTCATTTAATTTTGGAGTCTTCTATTGCTTATTTACTGCCTTTAGATTTGCAGATTACAGCCCATGCCGTAATTTCGTTTTCATTTAAGATACCGTGTTTTCTAGTTCCAGAATTTCTCTCTTGTTCTATTTTCAGTTTCCCTGCGATTGTTCCCCATCTGCGCATTCATTTTGACAATCTTTTCCTTTAAGGCTTTCAACACATTTACAGCCACTATTTTAAAGGCTACTTCTGGCATGAATGTCATCTCTTGGTGTGACTTTTTCTCTCCCTGGAGAGGGCTACATTTGTCTGGCCTTTTCTATGTCCAGTAGTGTCCACTCCCAGGCTGACATTGTGGTACTCATGGCTTAGAGCTGGGATTGTGTGGTTCTGTTTGAAGAATTCTGACGCCAAAAGTGAGACGTGTCGGTAACTAGTAAAACACCTGCCCACGGTCATCCCCAGCATCGATTAAAAAGAAAAAAAAAAAAGCTGAGTTCTATCATTCACCGGAGGAGCAGCTCGGCTCTGGTGAGGCGCCCGCTGAGGCTTGGTTAGGACCGGGCTGTGCTTTCTCCAGAGCCGGCGCTCACTGCTTGAGCCCGGGCTGAAGGCCCAGCCGCCCGCACAGGGGTCCCTTGCTGTGCCGTCAGCAGCAGCAGCGCCTCCCAGCACCGCGTGAGTGCAGCGTTTCACAGCCACTGGTCTCCAGCAGGCCTTGTCGGTCTCTCCCTGCCCTCGCTCTGCTTGGTGCTGGCCCAGCTCAGCGAGATCTCACGCAGCTTCCTGTGCTGAGGTCCCCCCCCCGACCCCGTCTGCACACCCTGCTCCACAAATGCCAGCTTCTCAGAGCCGCGGCCCTGACCTCTGTTTCCTGCCGGGGTGAGGGCGCTGCTCCGTGGGAGCCTCGATTTGCGCAGTGGCCCTAGGAGTGGAACTCCAGGGTGATGGGCTCCCTCCGGGCTGTTGTCCATGCCTGAGAAGAAGTGGTGCATCCAGAGCTTCGTTCTGTCCCCCGGCTTTGTGAGAGGGGGTAACCGGGGCACCTGCCAGTCCGTCATGGGCAGACCTAGAGGCTGAGCTCGGGTTCTGTGTCTCACAGACCTGGGACAGGGATCAGTTCAGCCACTCCCTGGCTCAATGACCTGGAATGGTGGGAGCCTTCGTTTCCTACCAGAGAAACAGCAGGTTGTCAAGAGGACGGAATGGAAAAAAGCAAACAGCATAGCGCCTGGCACTGTACAGAGAGGTCTCAGTTTCTCTCGGCCTTTTTTCACGTTTCCTGTTTTCCCTGGGCTGGTAAAGCTGCAGGTTGCTCATGACAAAGTCACTGGCGTCACTCACACAGTGAATTCAGCGTCTCACGGTTGAGAATTGTCTGTGGTGATCGTCCCTGACTCAGGCATTCATGTTATCCAGCTAGTTTTGGAATTGTTTTTGGCTTCTGTAGTATGGGCAAAAAACTCCTTAATGCTGAAGATTCAAAACAAAACAAAACAATCAGGATTGTGTAATTAACAACTCAGGAAGGAACAGCTTGTCATGGCTTTTGCTGTAATGGTTCGTGTTTGTCACTTTCCTGTCTCACTGGGACAAAATACTCCACATCCTACAGTTTAAAGGTGGAGATGGTTTTGGAAGTCTCAGTCCCTGCTCAGCTGGCCCTAAGGCAGACAGCAAGGCGGAAGGGCCTGGCAGAGGAAGCTGCCCAGCGCACGGCGGCCAGGGAGCAGGGACAGAGGGGAGGGCTAGGACCGAGCCCCCTCTAGGGCACATCCTAGGGAGCACTTTCCACTGGGCCCCACCTCCTCCCACCATGTCCAGCCATGGAGTCCCTGGAGGACAGCGTCCCTATGACCCCTGACCCAGTCACCTCTGGACATGAGACTTGCAGGGGACATTCTGGATCTAAGAGACAGTTAACGATGTCCCAAGCCAGGCAGGTGGGAGCCTGCTCTTATTCATTCAGTTCGCTCAGCTCCTGTGGACAATCCACTCCAAATGCTGGCCTCTGTCCAGGGCCAGAGTCAGTATGGGGCCAAATGGAAAGTCCACTGCTGCTGTGGGCACACATCCAAAGGGTACAGAGGCAGTGGGCCAGGTAACTCCTGCTTCTGCCTTTTAATTAGGAATGAGTCCCCTGGGTATGTGAAATGGTCTTCTTCTGTGAGGGTCTGTTTGTTGTTTGAGACAGGGTCTCGCTGTGTAGTTCAGGCTGACCTTGAGCTCTTAAAGATCCTCCTGACTCAGCCTCCTGAGTTCTGGGATAATGGCCATGCACCACCACGCCCGGCCTGGTCCACTTCTGTGGACTTACTGACCCTGTACTCCATTGCCCCCTGGGAGAACTGTGGAACCACTGTGGCCCCACCCTGCTGTGTGACACTGTCAGGGCTAAGCAGTCCTCAACAGTGACCCAGTGAGCATCGGATTCTGCTCGGCGCCCGGTGGGAGCACCCCACTGGCGGCCTCTCCCCCAGGGTCTTCCTGCACCAGTCGCTGTTGGCGTGTCCTCTGCCGGATGCCATCCTTCCCGGCCCACGGCTTCCTTGTCTTTCCCACCGCCCAGCCCCCTCTGACACTGACTTTCCCTCGGACTCAGTTCTGTGTGCGGAAGAGGTTTTTCTGCTCTGTCCAGCACCCTCCTGCCCCAGCCGTCAACTCTGCGCTGTGGTTTCTCTCCTCCTCCTTCCGTCTAACACCTCCGCCGTCTTTCTGTTCCTCTCTCCTTCAGTCTGCTTCGGGCAACTGCTGAAAGAGACTGTGCAGGCCCAGTCGAAGTTGGGCAAGCTCATCCAGTCCTTCTTTGAAAAGGAGATGGCAGGTAGGCCGTGGCCTCTGGGGGGCTCTGAGCATCTGGGGCTCCAGGTCAGGGTGGCAGCTGAGAAACCGGGCTCGCTCGTCTCCGAGGGTCGCCGGGTGTCCGGGCTGAGCCGGGCGAGGGCGTGCGTGGATGTGGTCGGTGGTCACTGGGCGCCTGCAGGGTCCCCGCTTCCCAAGAAGGTTTGCTGCAGCTAACTAGTGACACTTGGCTGCTGGAGGGTCAAGCTAGAGTGCGGAGCTTCTGCCTCCTCTGCCACTCGGGGTACAGTGGTCAGCGGCCGAGGTCTGGAGTGGGGAGGCACTGGCCTCGGGGGCCTGGCCTGGTGCTGGTCCTCGGGGGTTTGATAGGGGATCAGGGCCGGGTGATGCTCCCAGATACCCTCGGTCTTCCACAGCCTGAGCAGTCCCAGGTCTGGGGCTCAGGAAGGGCATCCGAGCCCAGAGATGGCACTGAGCTGCCGGGCCCTGCGACACTCGCCCAGGACGGCACATCCCCCGCTCAGCCACATCTTCCTCTTGCATGGTCACAGAGTGTCACAGCGCCACTACACAGTGCCGGCTCAGTTATCCCGTCTGATGTGAAGCTGCGATTACTGTAGAAGAAACGGCTCCCCCAGGAAGCCACCTCCTCCTGGGCAGCACGGGCGCTGGCTGGGGCGTCCACCTGGCAGGCGCAGACTCTGTGCCTGAGGAGTCACACTTGCTCCTAAGCATCAGCAGGGAGGGCTCCCTGGGGGAGACACCTGGCAGGGCTCTCCTGAGTGCCCCGTGAGAGGTCCTGGTCCCCAGGGAGACGCTCCAATGAGGCCAGCTGGATGCTGGGACAAAGCGATCTGGTCGGTCCCTGAGTGGGTCACACCCAGGAGCTTCGCGCATTGGGGGAATCACTGCCTGCTTGGGCACTGCTGCCACCAGCCACTTGGCCCCCACGTGGAGCCCCTCAGAGGGACTGAGCCAGCACGGGGCTGAGTGCAGACGGCCGCCTGGGGAACACTGCGGTGTAACAGATGTGGAGAGGAAGAGTGAGGCGTTGTGGGTTCTCCTGTGTGTGGAGCCTCTGGTTCCCCTGGAGGAGCTTGTCGTGCTGGCTCCCCCAATATGGATTTGGCCATTGTCATCAGGGGAGCTCGGGGCCCCGTCACTGAGAGCGGCTGTGGTTCACTTTGGGGGAGCTCTGGTCCTTACACTGAGCATTGCTTCCTGGCTCCGGAGGGGAAGATGAGCGCTGTTCAGTCTCCAGGAGAAGCTTGTCACGCTGGCTTCCTGATATGTACCTGGCTGTTCTCATGGTCGGAGGAGCTCAGGACCTCTGTGTCACTGAGGATGGCTGTGGTACTTTTCAGGGGAGCCCTGGTCCTTATTTTGAGCGTTGCTTCCTGGCTCCAGCGCAGAACCCTCACCTGCTGGCACAGCTTCCTCACCCCGCTGGACAGACTTCCTAGCTTCCACCGCTGACCCTTTGGGCCTTCCTAACACAGATCGTGAAATAAACTTTCATGAATCGTTGTCATGGAATCTAGGCCTCCAACTGGAGTTGTGGAAAGTATTGTTAAGGGCTTCAGGTCTTCAGCTGGACTCATGCAGGACATTGCTGTGGGATCCAGGCCCTCGGCTGGATTTTCTAGGTCTTTAGTGCTGCGGACAGACTTCCTGTACTTTCTTGTGTTTAACTCTGGGTGACCACCATAAAATAGTATTATAAACTCTGTGTCCTGTGTGTAATTGTTCTCCTTGCAACCCCTGACTACGCCACCCAGCAAACTGAGGGATGGGGTGAGGAAAACACCCTTCACAACGGTGACACCCAGCACTGTCCCATGTCCCCTTCTGTGTCCACCTCTGCCATCTCTGGCTGTCCCAGGGCGTTGTGGGCTTTGCTGCTCTGACGCACTTAGCAGCCCGGTTCTCGGGTCCGAAGTCCTATGATCAAGGTGCCAGGAGGGCCGCGCTGCTTCCCGGGGCTCCAGCAGAGACCGCCCCCTGCCTTTCCCGGTGCCTCGGCGCCCCCGGGTTCCTCGGCTCCGTCAATTTTTCTTCATACAGAGATCCTATATGTCTGTGTACTTCAAGACACGTTGTACTTTTGCAGTTTTAGTCATTGTTTGGAAGGAGAACAGTGATCCACCACGGCTGTCAGTTCCCAGATGTCCTGGCATGTCACGGTCAGCAAGGCGGTCGTATTGGCACATTGACACTTGGTTCTTCATGGGGTCGGGAACACTTGGCCTTCCTGGCCTCCTGCTCCGTTATCCCGAGAGCTGGCTGGGCAGCCTTATCTGTTGTGCCTTCTAGGGCGCTGGGCAGATGCCCTCACAGCTACCTGGTGTGAGCCTCAGTTTTTGATGTCTCTAGGGAGCAAACGGGAACAGTTTTTATTTATTTATTTTTAATAGAGACAGAAATGAAGCTCCCCAGACCCGAGCACGCTAACCTTGTACACCGCTGGCCTCGCGAGCACCCAGAACAAACCCACGGTGTGTGTGCCCTCGAAGGGGGTCCAGCAGCAAAGGAGTTTCCATTTTTCTTTTCTGGTGATTACAAAGGAGACATCGTGCACGTTTACCGCTCTTCTCTAAAGTTAGAGATCCGGGGAGCTTTGATCTTCAATGTTTTGTGCTATTTCTTTTTTTTTTTTCCACTGCTTTGTGTTTATTTAGACTATGTAGCTCAATACTTTTGCTCTTCCTACAAAATTAAAGACACAACAACAACCAATATCATATCTTCCTAACAGAGGCAATAAATTTTGTCATCTCGCTAATCCCGATCACGCAGTGATGACAAAGAATGCATTTGCATTCATAGCCACTAACAGGGTCTCATTAGTGGCTGCCGGGAAGCAAAGCTCTCCGCGCGCTCGCAGAGGAGCAGGGGTGGCACCACCCAGGCTGCAGGGGCTGCTGCACCCCCAGCGGAAGCAGGAAGAGCATCTAAACGATGCCGCACAGCATTCGCTTTTGAAGGGAAAGTCAGATGGACTGGGGCACCTGGCCAGCCAGCCACAGCCCTGCTTATTCTGCGTAACCACCGTGGGTGGAGTGAGTCACCGTGGGTGGAGTCACCGCCCCCAGGGGTACCGCCGGCAGGGCTTGAGGAACAGGTGTATGGTTAGCTGGGATCTGCGGTCACGGTTGGACCCCCCAAAGCCAGGCCTGGCCACATCCTAAGTGTGAGGGTGGGGAGTGGCACTAGGAGCTGTGTCTGGGTGGAGGTGGCAGTGGAAGCCCCGCCCTGGGGCAGAGGGTGGCTCATGAGATACTCAGGACAGGCTAGTGCATCCCCTAACACACTCGGACTTCCGGAAGAGGGGACTGTCACTGCTCTGTGCCCTTTTGGAGTCACTGAGGCACCTCAGATTTCCATCTTCAGAATCCCAGGTGCATTTCGGGTCCCTGCCCCAGGTGCCAGCAGCGTTCCTGGACATGGGAGGGCTATGGCCCAGCCCTGCTTCTCGTCAGGATTTTTCACTCATGAAGTTTGAAGGCCCCCAGCTGCAGGGAGCTCCAGGGAGTGCAGGGGCGATCAGGGCAAGGAGACCCCATTGCTGTGGGTCAGAGGCCGCTGGCATCCCTGGAGGTGGCATGTGACACTGCATCCTACCAGCTGGCCACGCCCCTTTGGGTACCTGCCCCTCCCATGGGGACACTGCTGTCACCTGGCCACCCTGGCATCGCAGGCTCATGCGCCCTCCGCTCACCTGGGAGTGTGCACTCTGGAGAGGAGACATGCAGCCGTGTGGCAGTTGTGCACCTCTGTCACCCTCAACTCACTCACTGCCACCACTGCCACTTGGCCTGGCAGATCTGGAAGTCGCCCCCCCCATGGAGCCACTAACTCTGCCCCCCACGGGGTCTCCGGATGTCGTGTCCCAGCCTCGACCTCTACAGCCTCTCGGTGATGTTACTTTTCGGTCCCCACAGGTGCTGCCAACACCTCCGCCTGTGGGATCAGCGGCAGAATTCATATCTGGGCTGCTTTCCCGTCTCGTCCCGTTTCCTGGGCTAAGGGCTCCAGGGCCCATCCCAGCTCGTCTTCAGTCCCTTGATCCCAGGTTCTTGGCACGGACAGAGGAGCGGGGAGCTGCCTGTGCCGTGGCCCAGACTTTGACATATATGGGTCTGACGCTCTAAACCCGCTGTGACTCCAGCTGCAGCACACAGGGCAAATGTATTCCCCAGGGCCGCGCGAGGTGCTCTTTCTTTATGCAGAGGCCACCGCTGCCGTGAGAGCCCAGGGGCTCGGACTGCGCTGCCGGGTCGAGCTTCAGTCACGCGGCCTTCCGCGCTGGGAAGCTGTCACGGTCCCTCCTGGGTAGGAAACGACTTTGGAGAAGCGAGTTCTCAGCCTCTGTGTAATGCGCGGTTGACCCAGGTGGAGCCCCTCTCTGCCGTGTACCCCGGTAACCCGTAGGTATCGTTTCCTCTCCAGAGTCAAGCCAAGCAGCAGCTCGGTCTCGATTCCTTGCTCAGATCCCAGCGGCCCGCAGTGCCACCATCCATAGATGCGGGCCCCGCCCCTCCCCCAAGGCGCTGGGCCTACCCAAAGGCTTTCTGGGAAAGCAGATGTGGTGTCTGCCCATCGCGACATCCGGTTTCCCAGTTCTCACTTAACGTCAAGGCCGCTGGTGTGGGCTCGCCCTGCCCCCCGCTCACCCATCCCGGGGAGGCCGCGCTGCTGTGATGTTTAGTCTGCCTCAGGGGAATTTCAGCCAGAACCTGGGGTCCGGCAGCTGCTGATGGTGGAGATCACCTATTTCCAGATTGGGCTCCACTTAGCGACCCACCCCCTCTCCTTGGTCTCAGGGGCATCAGTGTCTTCTCGTGTTGCCTGGGTCTGCCTTGGAGACTGGCCCCCTGGGGTGAGAGGAAAAGCAGCCTGAGGCGAACCATGGCAGGGTTGGTCTTTGCCCTAAGTGTGAGAGGTGCGTCTTGGTCCACCCACGGCCTGCTCAGAGCGTGTTGGAAGTGTCCCATTCAGGGCCCTCCAGCCAGGACACGTCCCCTGCAGTGAGTGGGATTCTTGAGTCCAGCTCCGGCTTCTCCCTCTTCTGTCCCTCTGAGGAGCTGCGGCCTTGTGTCACTGGCTCGAGGTCAGGTCCCCGGCACTCACCTGCCCCCCACTCACAACAGTGGGAGGTCACACCCAGCAAGGCCCAAGTCCCCTAGCGCACCCCAGATGTGTGCCTACTTTCAGGTGAGAGCCCAGCTATTTACTTTAGGGTAATAATTGCCCCCTAAAAGCAGCAGAGATAAAGTGGATCAGTATCAAGGTGCGCCCTATTTCCTGAGTGTCCTGTCCCCGAGGGTCCCTCACAGCCTCGTAGAACTGAGCAGAGGTAGGAGGTCTACGGGAGAACTGGGGAATCTAACTCTCATGCTCTCTGGTAAGGAGTCCTCACCCCAGTGCACCCCCACCCACCCCAAATTGCAATGATTGGTGGCGGTTTCAAGAACCTTCCTCCGGTCCAGGTCCCGGGTGGCCGGGTGGCCGGGATCAGAGCCAGCTACAGTGCTAGATTTTTTTTTTTAAGGGGGAATTAATATTCTCATCACTAAATGCACACTAAAGATCCGACAATAGACCAGCTTTGCTCTTTTGTTAGAAACTTGCAAAGAGTTGCAGAGTTGAAAGACAAAGTAAATCTCCTGTCTGAGGAGGTAAGCGGATGCTATTTCTCGTCTGGAGCATGCAGCCTTGCAAGCTTCGAGCTGTCTTCCCCGCAGAGGGGAGACCCTGGGGGCGCGGGCCGCTCCCAGCAAGCCCGCCAGTGTGCTGCGTTTGTAGGAGCCGAAGACAGCGCATGCCTCACTAAATAATTTAGCAGTTGATTAATAGACTCACAGGGGTATAATTAGTGGAGGGAGAGACAGTGGGCCCAGTAACCGGTACAGTGCTTGGGGGAACGGGGAGCCTTTATTTTTTTACAGAAACTTTCTAGGGTGCTGGGCGTTTGAAGATAAGTTGGGAAGAGCTCAGTGCCTCTTCCCTTTTGAAGTGGAAATAGGACAGTTTGAATCCGTCGAGTTTAATTTTTCACAAGCTTTAGGGGCCCCGCAGAGCAACTCCCTTTTTATTATTGAAAAAAACACACACACTACATTTTTCTTTCATTTTTCTACACACACACGCACAGCCGCCGAGCAGCCAGTCATAAACACATTAATTTACTTATTCACCTCAGCCTCCTCGGGCTGTGCTGGCCTGCATGCCCTACCAGCCGGAGGCCCAGCTGGAGGTTGAGCCGGGTGTGCCCCTCCTCGCCCCCCCATAATGTATGCATTGCCATGGAGCCCTCACCTCACCTGACAATGCTTTTGAAGTAGCTTCTTTTTTCAAGTCAAACTTTGGACTTTTCCGCTGGGACCCGCTACAAAGATTTCCTGATGGAAAATAGGTAGGAGCCTCCTCCAGCCCTGCAGAAGGCTGCGGCCCAGCCAGCCTAGCGAAGCAGGGGGTGTGAAAGTGCTGTTTGCATTCCGAGGTCCCTGGCCAGTTAATGAGAACAGATCCAAAAGGGGGTCCATGCACCTCCCCTCAGCAACAGGTTCGTGCAGGGGGCAGGGGGCAGTGCCTTTTCTTGCCTTTTTTTTGTGTGTGTGTGGGGGTGCACATCGACTTTCCATATTACCAAAATGATGTTTTACCACAGCCACGGTGCCTGGTTGTAAAGCGTTTTTTTAAATGGCTAGTTTCCAGAGGGGAAACTGAGGCAGCCAGAGATGCTGGGCTCATGCTGATTCTCATCCCCCTGGCAGAAGCTTCAGCTATCTTGAGGATCGACTGAGTACTGAGTTCTTGCTCTGTGCCAGGCATCCGGCTAAATAGGCACTGCACTCAGCCAGGCACACACTTCCCCGAGAAGTCTCCGGAGAGCCCCAAGTGCAAGGTGTCCTCCTGCTCTGATTGGGGCTTCTGGACAGGACGCCCTCTCTGAGAGCAGCCTAGGTGGCCTCAGAGAAGAGGGAAACTGCCAGTGCACTCGGCTGTGAAATTGCCTAGGACAGGCGGGATCCCGAGGAGGCCCAGCTCTGCCGCTCTGGCTGGACGTCCCCTGGCACTGCTGGAGCCGAGCTCAAGCCCCTCAGATGCCCGAGGCAGTTGTGGCTGGAAGCCCCTTTCCCTCTGAGGATGTCCCTTGCTGGCAGACAGTGACACAGCTTCACTTGGGAAGGGCTGCGCGGGGCAGGCTGTCCCCACTGACCTCCCACAATCCCCAGACCTACAGATCCAGGTCAGGGACACGAGGCTTGCAGGGCTTTGTTGTCTACATGCCTGTGCTGAGGCTTCCGGTGCAAGGGGCCTGGCGCAGCCCATTGGATGCAGAGGGAGGGGAGCCTGAGGGCTCCAGCGGGAAGCTTCGCACCTGTCTGCACTGCTCCAAGTGACAAGGAGGCCGCGAGGGGGCCATGAGTGACCAGGAACAATGGGCAGAGACAGGGCGATTGGCAGGGTGGAGGCAGAGGGACACTAGGAGGGTGGAGTGAGGGAAGAGCTGTCCCTGAACATGGAGGAGGGACTCTCCTGTCCCGCCCCACTGCTGGGCACCCTGGGAAACCTTCCCCCCCACCCCATTCCTGAGCTCCCTGCATGTCAGTGGCCCCATTTCTGCCTGTGCTTGCTCTGCTCCACTGGATAGGACTGGGTGGGCCCCTCTGCAGTCCCAGCACTGGCACAGCTCCCGGGGGAGCCCAGCTACAGTCTGAGATGTGTGAGTGGGCACTCAGCTGTCTGCCCTGGCCCTGGAGGTGTGGGCGGTGCCCACCAGGCTCCTCTCGGCAGGCACCAGGGCCCAGGCTCTGCCCTCTGCTGCCTGCATCTCCGAGTAGAGAAGACCCTGTTTGTCTGGCTCCCATTTGGACACTGCTGGGTCCCTTGAGTGGGACACTCTGGTCATCTGAGATCTGAGCTCACATCATGGTTTCAGACTCATGGGTGTGTCACACGTGTGCAGTGGGAGCATGTCTGTAAGATGTGCTGCACTGTGCCTTGTGTGTCACCGTCAAAAGAGTGTTGATTATTTACCATCATGATTAATTGTGGCAGTGGTAGAAATGGCAGTGACGGCAAGTCCTTTTGGACGCACAAATCTTTCATGTGTGGATTTCTGGGATCTCTTGCTATCTTCTTGTGCCGACCCCTGGAGGGCCAAGCAAGGAAGGTTTGACCCTGCTCTGGGCTGGCTTGGGCTCAGCTGGTGTGGCTGAAACCGTTGAGGTCTGGGCTGGCCTATTGGGGTCCTGCCTGTGGGTTCCAACTGTCTCTTACCGCTTCTGAGTTCCTTCCCCCACATTTCGTGGGCTGGGGCTGGAGTGCCCAGCAGACTCCACATTCTGGCTTAGAGCCTGGGATGAAGCTTGGTCCTGCTGGGCTTCCTTGTGGCATGGCAGTTTCTCCCATGGTGGTCGGCTTCCCCAGAACAGCACTGGAGCAGGTCCAAAGGCAGTGGTGTGGGCAGGGACAGGTGAGCAGTCCCAGAATGCACTTCTGCTGGATTCTGCTCATTGAACTGGTGGTGGGTGAGCCCAGACGCAGGGAAGGGCAGCAGGGCATGAGTGTGTGTGGCTCACACCCCAGGGTGGGCTTGACCTGAGTCCTCAGCTCACCCGCGAGGCAGAGCACAGCCTTAGCATCCAAAGGGGCTGGGCCTCCTAGGGACTTGTGCAGCAACCGACGGTCTGTTCTTTTAATGAGAAACGCTGGTCGGCGGTAAAGGGGATCCCCGAGGGCAGGCTTTACATGAAGGGCAGAGAGGACAGAATCCAGCCTCTTGATCTCATCACTGCAGTGTCCTCCTCCTCCTCCTCCTCCTCCTCCTCGAAGGCAGAGGGGACAGAGGGCAGAGCTGCAGCCGGCCACCATGGAGCGGGCTGGCCAGATTGAAACCTGAGTTCTCCTCCCTGGTCCCTGTGTCACCCTGGGCAGGTTACTTCCTCTTTCTTTGCCTCAGTTTGCCAGTCTGTAAAATGGGGTGCTGTCAAGACAGCCTTCAAAGGATTGAGATGACGTGTTAGAATAAGCACATGCTTAGGCCAGAGGCGGGCTCGGCACTGTCTCCTCCATCCGGTAACCCTAGGCTCAGGGCCTCCTCCTCCACTTTGCTGGGGTTCCTGACTTTTCCCCTGCCACCCCAGATTGTGTGGGTAACAGCACCCTTACGCCCCAGATTGTGTGGGTAACAGCTTCTGAGATGTGGGAGAAATAAAACCACAGGGAGGCGACATGCACTAGTGGAGCCCACTTCACCCCTCCTGACCTTGGTGTACGTCCAGTACGCTGCCCTTAGGACAGTCCGGTTCACCTGTACGCCAGCTGACCTCATCTTCCTGGGTACCACAGCATCCATCGAGATACGCAGAAGTGCATTTGGAAACAAGAATATTTATCAAGTCACTATACACAGTGAGGCTCAGCATCTTTATTAAGTCTTAGTAATGTGCTAAGTGAAACACCAGGCGCTGGGGATTTAGCTCAGTGGCATAAGCGCCTGCCTGGCAAGCGCGAGGTCATGAGTTTGATCCCCAGTGCCACAAAAAAAAAAAAAATGGATAAGTGAAACACCAGTTATTTATAGAGGGTGTTTTTTTTTTTCTTTTTTTTTGAGATGGGCTCTCACTATCTCGTCCTGGCTGTCCTCAAATGGCAATCCTCTTGCCTCAGCCTCCCGAGTGCTGGGGTGACAGGCCTACGCCATTACACCTGGCAGAAAGGTGTCTAGTTTTGAGTGTTTGTTTTTTTTTTCCATCTGAAACTTCATTAAGAGTCAGGGCTATGGCTCAATAGTAGAGCACTTGACCTGCATGTGCGATACCGAGAGTCCTGTCACCGTCACCGGGACACCACATTGAAATGTCACACCGAGGCACGGGTGGCAGCACCGAGGGCCTCGACCTGGTTTCGCTTCTTGCTAAGCAGACCGGCAGAGGAGGGTGGGAGAAGTCGGTCACCACTCTTTCGGGTGTGAGTGCCACAGGGGGTCCAGTAATTGCCAAGAGTCCCGGGCCAGTGTACTTTTCTGGACCTGGGGGAAAAGCAACATTCAGACATTGTTATTGTCTGGTACAGTTGTCTTTTAAGCAATTTCCAGTGTTGTCCTGAAGCCACGCAGGTGTTAGAGTGCAGACTTTCGGACCCTAAAGAAGCCTTAGAAGGTGTCTGTTTAACCTTGTGGCTGGGAACCCTAAGCCCAGTGAGACAGCCGCTTGTTGGGGGCCAGTGACTGTTCACCAAGAAGCCGACTACAGCCAGCCAGTGTTTGCATCTGCAGAACTGCAGCGTGAGCCTGTGGAACAATCCTAGTTTCTTCCCATCCTCTCCCTTGACAGGTTTTTTAAAATGTTCCACTTGGCTTTAGAAAGGGTGGCTTCAGGGGTGCAAGAGCCAAAATCTGCCAGCAGGTGGCAGTGCATAATAAACAAACAGCACCGCGGCGGGAACACCTGGGCCAGGTCCTTCTGGGATGCAGGATTTCTGGTTAGGGCCCTGGGGAGGAGGGCTTGCAGGCCTCAGCTGAGCCAGCACCATCCAGAAAGTGATGGTCTCTCAGAAATCTTTAATACAGCCTTCACTGCCTCCCCATGATACTACGCAGTACCCCCAAAGGGCCCGCCCAACCTAAGTCTTAGGCAAGGCTTTGTCTGAGGATTCTGGGGGAGATGTTTTGGGGTGGGAATGTGTGACTACCTTTCCTGCAAGCATCAGGATACATGAAATGGAAATGAAAACAAAAGCCAAAGCAATCTTCTCTTCTCTGCCGTCCTGGGCCCATTCTAAGGACCCAGACCAGATCACCCGGGTCCCTGGGGACCGCGCCTTCAGGGTCAGCAGGAGCCCAAGGGCAGTGCCAGGGGCCAGTTCCAGCAGCTTCCACGGACCTGGCTCCACCTTGGGCCTGGTGAGGACTCTGTGTGTGACATGGTGGGACATGGTTGTGGGGGTGCTGTGTGTGCAATCTAGTGTGTGTTGGGGCCGGAAGGCTGTGCCTGGCGTGTGGGGTGTGATGTGTGTGTGCAGTGGCATCTGTAGGTGAGTGTGTGTGTGTGTGTGTGTGTGTGTGTATAAGATGTGAGCAGGCAGGTGTAGGGGCATGGTGAGCCACTCACTTCCTGATTCACCCCAGGCTGCGAGAAAGGTTCCAGTCAACCACCTCTACGTGCGGTATGGGGAACCCTCTCCTTTCCTCTGCACTGTCCTCCCTTCCCGAGTCACCCCCAGAAACTTTTGGGCCCCTCCCACCCTCAAATCCCTGCCTAGCCCCAGGCCAGGGACACTAAGGAATGGGTGGGACGCCTCGGTCCCCAGGCCTGCGCAGCCATGTGGACAGCAGGTGGCAGCCAGGCACAAATTCTCCAGCAGTCCGGGAGGGTGCTGCACAGCCCCGGTTCCCACCCTCCACTGTCCCAGCTCAACATCGGCAGACTTGCCGCCCGTCTGGGAGGGGTCAGCCCGTCTGGCCCACACCGTGTGGGTGGCCTCGCCTGGTTGGTGCTTTGTCCTGACCGACGCTGAAGAATGGATGTGCAGGAAGGAGCTTGATGTGAGGCCTGGGCCTTGGAGACAGGAAGGTACAAGGGGACCTGGGTGCACTGGGGCTGGGGGCCTGGGTCACACTCCACCTGTGACCATGGCTCCACTGGTCCCACACAGAGCGCTCAGGGCCTGGCAGGGAACCAGTGCACTGAGATTTTAATAATCTCAAGGTCAATTTGAAGACTGTCATCTTTCATGGAAGACCTTGAGCAGAAAAAAAAAGACAAAGTCATCGCGTTGTGGCCTCATGAAGGCACGGGAGACTCACATCTTGCACTTAGCTGGATGCAGGGCTGACGTGGCATCCCGGAGAGGTAGCCCTTGGCAGCCACTGGTCTGAAGGGTAAGATGTTAACTGTCAGGCTCAGAAATCAAGCCCGAGGCATCTGACTTAATGGTGAAAGGCTTTAGCCCGCACTGCAAAGTGGCTCCGAAAGGAGAGTAAAGGGTAAATGGACACATTATCAAGGGGACAGCAACCCTGCAGCAGGACGGGCGGCAGGAAGCTCTGTCCAGAGGACCCGCCTTCATGCTGAGCTTCTCGATGGTGATCAGGGCAGAGGGTGCAGGTGAAAATGGGCCCTGTGACCACCCAGTTGCCCCTGAAACCCATCCCCAACTGCACCAGGCCCCCGTCCCCAATCCCAGCTGCCAGAATGGGCTCTCTGGGCTTCCCTGGGCTTCTTTTTCACTACCCCAGCTGGGAAGGATCTGGTTTCCATCCCTCAGGACCCAGTTCTGTGCTTGGTGAGGAAAGCTCCGTGGTTCTCTGGCCCCTGAGCCTTGGAGGAACTAATGAGGCTTCTGAGTTTTGGAAATGGCACCATTAGTCCATCATCCATCCATTGTTCCATCCATCCATCCATCCATCCATCCTCCTATTCATCCACCCATCCATCCACTCATCCACCTATCCATCCTTCCATCCATCCACCCATCCTCCCACCCATCCATCCATCCATCCATCCATCCTTCCATCCATCCAACCTTCTATCCATCCATCCTTCCATCTGTTCATTCAGTGTTAATGGTACTGAAGTTTAGCAACAAGCCTACTGCTTCAGAGATCTCCACCGTCACAGGTACGGGCAGGAAGACAGGCATTAAATAAATACCACGGCCACAGTGACTGACTTAGGGGGTGACAAGTCCTTCCAAGAAGTGTCAAGAGTCTGCACCCCCCTGCACCCTGAAGACAGCAGCTTGCTTGGGTTTGGGGTCAAAGTGAAACCTGTCAGAAATGTCACTTGCTTCCTGTCTGCTCTCCTCTGAAGCCCCCAGCCCTGTTATGCTCTTGTGCCTTCCAGCCAGGGTTAGACTGAGTCATGTCCTGTGCCCTCTCGGCCATGGACCCTGCGCTTCATAAGCAGAGGGGTCAGAGCTGGCACATGGGCCCCCAGTGGCAGCCCTCCCATATCAGTCCTTCCTTAGAAGGCCTGTTGCACTTTCTGTGTTACATGCATCCCCCGTTCTGTTGCTGACCCTTCCTGGAACTTTTTAAAGCCTGCTCGGGTCTCCTTGCGCAGAGGGTCTGTCCTTGCTTCCAGCCATGCTCCCCTCTCTTCCAGGCTGCCTCTGTTCCAGGAGTCACCATTAGACATTTTTGCCCACCTGTGCCATAATCCTGTAGGTGCACATTCTTAGAAATGAGGTGACAGGGTCAGAGGTCTCAGCTGCAAGGTCTACCCGTGAGCTACTCCGAGGCTCAGCTATTCAGGTGTCATGTGGTTTCTTGCCCCTTGGTATGCACAATCCTCTGGCTCCGTGGTTTGTTTATCTGGGTGCCATCTGTCCCCCCCCACAACAAGGATGCATGCTTGGGCACATGTCCCATGCCCCCCAGTGTCAAACACCGGGCCGGGCATGGTCCCATCCAGCACTGCCCACTGGGGAGGCGGATTCCTTAGCAGGTTCTCTAGGGCAGCCCTAGACTGTTCTCTGGTAGCTTCTGACCCCACCACATGTGTGATAGCTTTGTTTAACCTGATAGACAGAAAACACAGGTTTCTGGATCAGAGAACACTCCACGGCCCGGCGCCTCACAGGGCCAGGTGGAAAAAGCCAAATGGACCCCAAACGTGAGGAGGCTGTAGCTCAGGAGAGGAGCCCCAGCTCTGGGAGTCTTGGGGTTCAGGGAGAGGGCTGGCATGGCTGCCCCCCCCCTCCCGCTTCGGCCTCTGCCCTGGAGTGTAGACAGTTACCCTGGGGGTGCGGGTGGGGGGGCGCCACTCTGGGTTTTCTACCCTGGAATGGATGAGTCATCACCCAAAGGTCTAAGCGAGGTTTCTAAGTGCCTGGGGTCTCTCTTGTCCACTCAGGCCCCAGCTCGCCAGGAGGCAGCCATCTGTCTGCCGGGTGCAGCAGGGCTGAGCTGAGGCCTAACCGGGCACAGCCAGGGCCCAGGCCTCCCCTCCCCGCCACGGCACCTGGAGAACTGATTTTAATGTATTCGGTTCATTGCAAAGAGGACTCCTGTCCGAGTATTCCACCTGTGCTATGCGCCCAGCACTGAGGAAAACTGAGCAGACCTGGCCCTTTGTCCTCACGGAAACCACCATACTGGTTAGAGCCAGGCAGGGACCAAAGGAACCCCCAGGATGCTGGTGACCAGCGGGAGAGGACGGGAAGTACAGGTGGGGTCTTCAGAGACTTCTGGGAAGGGAGCTTTCCCAGGTGGCCAGCGGCGGGGTCCAAAGGCTTGGCCAGGTGCAGGAGGCCACCTGGCAGGAAGGCAGAGGTGGCTCTCGCCACCCCGCTGGATAGACCGCTCTTTATCCCGGAAGCTGGGGTGAAGCAGGGCAAGAGATGGCATCGGCCCTGCCAACTCCTCCATCTCGTCACAGCAGAGCCCCTCTCCTGCCCTTTCTCGGGGCTGGGGAGGAAGGACTGAAGGACACGAGAGAGAAGTTCATGGAGGTGCAAAGCGCCTCATGGCGCTGGGAAGCAGCTGGGAGTGAGCTTTTGCGGATCTTACCCTCAGTATCCCCTGGTTGTCAACCTGGAGGATGGGGGGAGCCACCAGAGAGACCCACAGTGGTCAGGAGGAGGAGAATGGTGCAGAAGTTTCCAGAAAAACTGCCACACACTGCAGCACCGCACCCGCCCGCCCGGGGCCACGCAGCCAGCAGTGGTAATATTTACCAAGTGTTGCTGGGAAAGGATTGCAAATTGCCGGAACGCGGTACATTAGCAACACGGGACATTTAATGAGCCCGGGAAGAAAGGTGCGAGTTTCAGGAAAATGTCAAGGGAGGCAGCGTAAACAGAAGGCTTCTCAGGCTCTCCTTCTCCTTTATTTCAGTCTCAAGAGAGACTCAGTTCTAGAGATCAAGGAGGGGAGACTTGAGGGGCACTGGGGAGCCAGGGTTGTGGGTCCAAAATAGCAAAAGGCAGCGGCGGGCACCAGCTTGATCTCATCTGAGGAACCCTAAAACTTCTGGTGCGGCCTCGTGTGCGTCTTTGAAACTGCATTCTTGAGGGTCGTGGGAATAGGAACTTGCAGGGCCCCCAACTCCTACAGTGGGGTCTTTGGGGTGGATTGGGGTGAGTCTTGGGGGACAGGACCAGTGCTGAGAGCCAGAGAGTCCTCACGTTGTGCCCCCAGGGGACCGGTGTCTCTGATTTTTGCATTATAGCTGCCAGAACAGACTGCATGGGGGGGTGTTCTCGTGTTGCTAGAGGCTTGGGAGCTACCCGGCCTGCCCACGGGGGAGGCGTCTCATACAGGTCAAGGTGAAGGGCACCCAAGGCATTTCCCACCTCTGGCACCCGCATTTCCCTCACATGGATGCAGGGATCCACAGCCTCGGCCTTGTGGCCCCAGTGGCTTCCTGCAAACCCATCCGTCCACAGCCAGGTCTGTGCCCCAGGAGGGGAAGGACACCCGTGGGCAGCAGAGCTCACACGGCCTCCTCTCCCCGCAGTCCCTGACAACGTGGCCATGAAGGTGCTGAAGGAGCGCCTGCGCCAGCCCGACTGCATGCAGAGAGGCTGGGTGCTGCGCGGCTTCCCGCGAGACCCGGACCAGGCCCACATGCTGGCCAGCATGGGCTACAGCCCCAACAGGTGAGCCGCCCCCGCCAGGCACCGGGCACCCTCCCCCAAGCATGCAGCTGACGGCGCACTGGACAGCTGTCACATCACAGGAGCTTTTCAGAGGGTCCCCAAGTGGAACCTTCCCACCCACCAACCCCATTTGCCCTGCGGTCTAGAAGCCAGGCTTGGGGCTCTCATGCTCCTGGTGGGACCCCAATTCCCTCATCCTTAAAATGGTAAGAAATGCCCCTGGGTCTTGCCTGCCTTGTGGGATTGTTGTGCAAATCAGCTACTATTTTCTTCTATCATAGCAGTTTTGCTTGAAGCAGCTGACATTTACAGTGTGAGTCACCCCCACCCCCGCAAATGGTCAGCTCCGGTTCCGAAGCAGGGTTGGGTACTGCTGGCCCTTCTCTTCTCCCGGCATTGCTTTGAACTCAAGGGCAACCACTGTCGTAAGTGCTGTAGACCCAAGCGAAGCCCAGCCCGGGCCAAGGCCGTCAAGTTCCAGTTTGTGTAACGGCCACCAGCCTGGACTAAAGCTGAGGCAAAATCGAAGGCCAGACGGAGGAGCCAGCAGCTTCCTGGTGAGGAACAGAAGCCCTCAGTTTGGGCCGCCCGGCAGGAGGCCCTGGGTATCCTGGCGATTGCTAAGGGGGACTTGTGTGGCCTTCTCTGCCCGGACCTAGCTAGGAAACAGTGGCAAAAATGAGGGAAGCTGTCGGTTGGTCAGGTCTTACGCTTTGGGGCCAGTGGCTGCGGGTGCTGTAGGCTGCAGGCTCAGGTTCTGGTTCCCTCTGTAGCCGAGACTCTCAAAATACTTGGGTCTGTTTCCGAGCTTTCTGTTGTTTCCCGAGTGTCTCTTTTTGCAGTGCCACCGTGCTGTGAAAGTGAATTAGCTCTGTCACATGCACTGTATTTCAACTGGCAACACAGACAAGCCCCTGCTGTCACCTTCCTGCGGACCTGTTTCATATGCTGATTATTCCCTGCAAACATTACAGCACTTTTATGATGTACAAGGGAAAACCACCGTGGGGGTCCTACCTGGAACTGCCTTCAGTGGACAGTTGCTCGGCAGTGGTCTGCCCTGACAATCCCGTCTCTTCTCATTAGCAAGATTGGTCAGTGCTGTCTTGGGGTTCATGCTTTCAGATGTTTCTAGATACCGTGTTATTTGTTATCCTGTTACCGTGATGGTGAGATAATATCAACCCTCCTACCTTCTAAATCGAGTTTTATGGAGAACAGAAGACACTGACTTTGTTTATTTATCTCGTATCCAGGCTCCTTCTAGAACTCCACCTGTGTCTGATAGTTTTTCTGCCTGGGTTCTTGGGCTGGACAATCGGGCCATCTACACATATTTATTATCCTTTCGCCCCTTCTCTTCCCGTGAGAATACACCCTGGCTTTTGCCCTTGTGCCAGGGCAGGACTTGCAGAGCAGGTCCCGCTGTACTGGCCCTCGGGGCTGACCTGAAGGACAGCTGTGCAGCTCTCAGGGCATGTGGGTTTCGGTTTGAGGACTGTAGAAGCTTGTTACCTCTTTTTTTTTTTTTTTTTTTAATCAGTGAGTGGTTTTATTTTGGCACGTTTGCACACACACATAATTTAGTCACTTCACCCCCACACAACTCTGTGGTCCCATCCACCCCTCTACAAAGTTTCTCTTTTCCGGGAGGGCTTCAGTGTGTATGTCTTTCAATCTTTCAATCATACCCACCCCACCACCCCGCCCTACACCCTCCCGCCCCTACCCCTTCCCTGTTATCTGATAACAATCTCCCTCCACTACTTTTTTTTTTTTAATCATCCTTTAAAATTCCACATTTTAAGGAGAACATGCAACATTTGTCACCCTGAGTCGGGGTTGTTCCACTCAACAGGATGACCCCAATCTATCCGTTTTCCTGCAAATGACAAAACTCTGCTCTTCGTGACTGAATATCACTCTGACGTGTAGAGAGACCACATTGTCTATGCCCGGCATCCATTGTGGGCGCCGAGGCTGGGTCTGTGTCTCGACTATTGTGAACTGTGGTGCAGCAGACTGGATATGCCGGGGATGTATGATTTCCACACAGCTAACCAGTGGTGAGCACTGGTGGTTCGGTAGTGGAATTCTCACCCCCCACAGGAGAGACCTGGGTTCGATTCCCGACCAAGGCAGAGCTGTGTAGGACATGCTTCTATGCACAGAAATCTCAGCTTTTACAGTTAAACAAATACAAAATACAGCTCCATGGATTTAAAACATCCAAATTTAAGTGTTGAATCTTAGTAAGATTTTTTTCCTCTTTTTGTCATATTGCTATAATGAGTTATGTCAGTGGATTTTTTTTTCTCTCTCTCTCTCTTTTTGTTACCAGGGATCAAACTCACAACCTCACGCTTGGCAGGCAGGCGCTTGTGCCGCTGAGCTAATCCCCAGCTCCTCTTGCTTTTTTTTAAAAATAGGATTTCTAATAGCCACACACACACACACATACACATACACACCCCGAATAACTTTGGCTTTCAATATTATTCTTTCACAAAATATTATTCTTTCAATACTATCTCTGTCTGCAGAAGACAGTGTTTGATCTTTGTGACCCCGGCCTCCACCATCAGACCTCTGGATGTCAGGTTATCCAGCGAAAGGCCCTCTGCGGATCTAGTTCAGGCTACTGCCAGCTCACTGCACGGGAGAGGCCGCCCTGCCATGCAGGCGGTGATGTATCTTTTACTTTAAGGGTTTGTAAGATTTAAGCAGTTGCTGTATTTCCCATCACACTGTGTACTTTCCCGGTTTGACCTGTCCTGTCCTCCAGCTGCTTCTCAAACTGTTTTCTTTTCTAATAGAAGCGTTTTATTTTATTTATTTTTAATTTCGGTGGGTCCTGTTTGCAGAACGCGGTGGTGACAGTGCGGGTGGGGAGCCGGTGCAGGCACCGAACACACCTCCCTGCTTTGTCGAGCCCCCGCTCCCCTCCCTCCAGCTCACAGCGCCCTTCTCAAGTTAAAGAGGCGAGCCCGGGGGCCACGTATGCAGAGCCAGCTGCAGGCGCTTCCCTCTGTGCCCCTGGATTCCAGCGAGGCCAGCGCAGCCTCAGGGCAGCCGGGGTCAGCAGGAAGGGAAGGGCAAGCAGGTCCGGGAGACCACAATCCTCATGCGGTAGGCCTGTGTTGGCCCAGATCCCTTGTTTTCGGTTAGACATGGACTTTCACCTATGCCCGGTATTCTTCAGTCCAAAGAGGCTGTACTTTACCCTTTCTCAAGAATTCCTCCTTGCCAGGAGTGGTGGCGCACCCCTGTCATCCCAGCACTCAGGAGGCTGAGGCAGGAGGATCACCTTGAGTTTGAGGCCAGTCTGGGAGCTTCGTGGACTCACAGGGCAGGTGCGGAAAAGGCCAGCGCTTCTTCCAGCGAGTTCCAGTCAGTCCTCCTGTTGAAGCCACAGTTCTGGATGGGTCTGGCCTGGGACTTGAGGGTTTTCAGGGGCCCCTGGGTTTGTCCCCAGTGTTCCCATGGCTGACTGTGGACTTGGCTTTCTGAGATGCACTCCACTGACCACTGTGCGGGCCGGGTCCTCAGCGCCTCTTTCTTGCATTTCCACATGGAATTCTGGGAAGAATTGCTGTGTGTTTCAACAAACCCTTCTCACCGGCCGTTCACGCTCTGATCTTTCTTTCCCTCGCTTTTAATTCCAGCGGCTTTGCTGCCCTTATTTTTGTTGATGACACAGCTCAGAAGCTATTTGGGAGCCGCAGGTATCTGGGCAGGTTCCATAAACTCTGTCTCCCCGTCGACGGCATGAAATTGAATTTGAGATTTTTTTTATTCAATCAGAACACCTTCCCTACTATGTTTTGCTGTTACTGCTTTATGTGACGCCTTATTACTCTTCCCTTGGTTTCCGTCTTTCCTTATGGTGTGTCTCCCTTGTTCTCTGCCGCCCCCACCTCTGCCATTGACACCCCATTTCAAGGACAACCTGATTGCATCAAACCTGCATTTGGCAATTTTTCCATTCTGAAATATAACAAATACCTTGACTCCTTCACACAAAAGATGAAAAAAGAAATGATCCCCATGTATAACCCCCAAACTCCCACTCAGTCTCCATCTTGAGGGTTGGGGAAACAGGGACAGAATAATCCTGATTTTTTGTGTGTGGGGGGTCAGTCTGTGACACACAGATCATTATTTTCCTTCCGAATCAATTAGGCTTTTCTGCCTAAAAAGTAAGAACTTATATTCTGTCTTTTGCTATGATGACTGTACTTAGGAAGTTTCCCTCTCTCCTGAGCCGGATTATGATTTCAATAGCAGGTGTTTACATAATTCAAACCGTCTGCTGACTAATTTTGACTGATCTTTCGTTTGAATGCACGATGTCTTTGAATCACCTTCAGCAGAGGTACACAAAATACTAAACTTCCTGGGTTCTTGCTTATTTGAGACTGATTCTCTGTTATCTTCACTTGAAACAACACCTGGCCGAGAAACCTTTGATCACACCCTACACACACACTCGCGCACACGCCCCTGGCATCCCAAATCACGACTGCGGGTCCCTCACATCTTCCGGGGCTGGAGGCCAGTGAGAATTGTTTTCCATTATAGATAATGTGCTTCCTTTGTGTGGATGTGTTCACAGGATCGCTCCTCCCTCCCTCTCTCTCTCTGTCTCTCTCTCTGTCTGTCTCTCCCTCTCTCTGTCTCTCTCTCTCTCTGTCTCTCTCGGTCTCTCTCTCTGTCTCTCTCTCTCTGTCTCTCTCTTTCTGTCTCTCTATCTCTCCCTCTCTCTGTCTCTCTCTCTCTTTCTCAGCCATACATATCTCAGCCTCAGTCTTGATTCTCTTTATTTTTATTTATTTATTATTTATTTATGTTGTGCAGTTTGCTCTGGACCTTATAAATCCTTTTTACCCACAGCATTTGGGGAGGTTTTTTTCTTGTAGATACACTTTTCTAGTTCATTTGCTTGGTCACCTCTAGGAGAAGCAATTCCGTGCATATTGGATATTTAGCATCTGTTTTTCACAATTACAGGATTTTTTTTTCTAGTAGATTTTACCTTTTCCTTTTCTGTTTTATTTTTTTCAAGTCTGACCTTCATGAACACTGGTTCTTTTATTCTCTTCATGGCTTTTGCTTCTAGTTTTCATTTCTGCACTGTTTTTATTTCCCCCTGGGTCTTTTCTTTAAATTTGGCCAGATTTCTTCTCACTTCCCTTTTAAAACTCCCATTGACATTTCTTTGATTTATTCTATCATAAAGCCTGTTCTCAATTAATTAACTAATTAATTACGTACAGTGTCAGGGATGAAGCCAAGGGCTTTGTGTACCAGCCAGTCACGTACCTCTGAGCTCCATCCTTGGCCCGAATCTCTAAAACTACTTTGACTGTACTAAATTTTCATCTAAACTATTCTTATATTTCTTGTGGGTTTTTTTTGTTTTTTTTTTTTTTTAGCCAGGAATCAAATTCTTACATTTCTTGGAGTAATTCTTTCTTTTCCCGTGACCTTTTCCTTCCCTTTTTAGATAACATCTACACCCACTTGGCTTTGAGGTGGCCTGTTGTGGGTCTTGGCACAGTGAAATTGCTCTGTTGGTTTCCTGCACCTCTGTAATAAATCACCACAAACCCGGTGGCTTTAAACACCACATGTGTGGTGGGGCTGCGCTCCTGCTTCCTGCCGGGGGCTCTGGGGAACCCTGTTTCCTGTCTTTTCCACTTTCCAGAGGCTGCCGCACTCCTGAGCTCCTGGCTCCTCCTTGTCTTTAAAGCAGTGAGGCTGCCATACCCAGAGCTCTCTTCCATGCTCAGATCACCCTCTGGCCAGAGCTGGGAAGCTTCTTAGATTTTAGGGGCTCCTGTAATTAGATCAAACCCACCCAAGTAATCCGGCATGACCTAAGCATACCAAAGGCCTTCCCCTAGTCTCATCTGCTGAGTCCCTTTTGCCATGTTCGATACCCCATGATTGACTTGTGGGGATGGGGAGGGGTCCCCAACCTGGCGGTGGTGGAGGGGCAGGAGTCCACCTTCCACTGTAGGAGTCTCTTCAAGTCTGCCTGAGGCCCCTGGCACTGGACTGGAGGGAGCGCTCCCCACTGGAAGGCAGAAATGTGTGTGCAGCGGACACCAGCGACCCAAGCTCTCGGGGTCCCCTTCCCCTGTGGAGGGGCAGTTAGGGCCTGTTTCACCCCCATCTCACCGGAAGCTACGACAGGCTCAGCACTGGGCACACGGGGCACTGCGAGCCTCTGGTCTGCCTGGGAGCATGGTCGCTGGGGACCATGCAGAGTGTTCCCTTTGGAGAAGGTGGTGGCAGGTGGCGCTGACCCTCAGCGCAGGGATCCATCCGGGCTTGGGTTCTGGTTCTGGGAGGATGCAGCAGGCCGGGAAGGCGGCGTCAGGAACCCATTTGGTTTAGGGCAGGTTTGCAAGTCGGTCTGTCTGTCTCCCTGCATCGCAGAATGAGAACCACTTTCAATGGCCTAGTGAATAAGGCCAGCTTAATCCATCAGGCCACCAGCAGAAGACAGGCAGGACACTCGACAGAGACGTGCGTGTTCAGGGGAGATGTTTCGCCAGGCTTCTGGCTTCCCCGAGGGTGAGTCCCCCTTCTCCCCTCCCGTCTGTCTCTCCTACGCCCACCGCCTTGGCCAGCAATGAAACATTTTGGTGATTAACTCAGAAAGTAATTTCAGCCCTTAAACCTTCGAGTCCAGATTGAAGCTAAGAAAGAGAAAATCATCTCAAAGGACCCCGTCCAGCACCGGGATGAATACCAGGACCGTAATCCTGCTTGGTCTGTGATGCCAATTATAAAACACTCCCACTGCCGTGTTGCTGGCTTGCCATCAGGAAGAAATGGTGACAGAATTATAGCCTCAAAATCAATCTGGGGCCAGGAACGAAAAAAGAAATCTATAATTCAGATACAAAAACAATCTCCAAAGGCCCTTTTTCAGGAGGGTTCGATGAAATGAGATTAAAATAAATTTACATATAGATCAATTTTATTATTATGCTACATGCACGCTGGAAATAGAGTTACTGGGGGAAGCGTGAGCTATGCTGTGTGTTGGACACCAAAATAGACCCCTTGGCTTATCAGAGAGCAAAGTGACTGTCCCCTTGCCAAACGTAAATCTCTCCTCAGAGCTAATGAACGGGGAGCACTCAGCTGCAGCGCTTGTCAGACTCCTGCCTCAGAAACCGGCCACATCACTGCACACCCGTCCCGGCCGGCCGCTCCGGTTCCAGCACCACAGGGCCAGGGAAATGAACCCGGTAACTGATGTGTCGAACGGAGGGAGCAAAAGTTACCCGGGGACACGTGAGATGGGCTCTAAAGTTTGCTAAAATGCAATAATCACAGTGGAAAGAAAAGAAGCGAAAGGAAGAGAACAGAGAGGAGGAAACAAAGAAAGAGCTCGCTGCAGCCGCAGCCGGGACCTGCCCTGTGCCCGGCTGGGAAATAATTCATTCGTGCCGCACGCAAGTTGACAGCGCAGTGTTTTCTTTTAAAATTAATGTTTACTACAGCGGAGGGGGAGGATCGGATTCCGACTGAGGCTTCGCTGGCGGCGTAGACAGTGCAGGACCTGCAGCCCCTTCCCTCCACAGGGAGGGGCAGACTGTGACCCTCCACTTCCCCTCCCCAGCCCTCACCTCCTCAGATCCTGCCACGGGAGGCATCAGGGTGTCCCGATGGGTCCGTGGTGGTGGCAGTGGTGACGGTTAAAGCGCGGCAGCAGGGTCTTAGCGACCTTCCTCCCTCTGGCATCTCCCCGTCCGTCCCCGGGCGCTGCTGCTGGCCGGAGTCTCCGAGGCTGTGCTAGAGCTGGAATCCGTATTTGTTAGTATTGTGTGGGCATCTAGGGGACCCCAGAGGGTTTGGAGGTCCCTGGGAAGGCAGGACAAGGCTCCTGTCACTGACGGTGAGTGGGCAGTTGGGTGACCCCAGCCGTTTCCCCAGGGAGCCTGAGAGCATGGGTGCGGAGGCCGAAGGGCTGTACCCCCACACCCAGAGCAGCCGGTCCCCTCCAAACAAGTGGCTCTACAGTCTTCTTGTCACATTGTTGGAGCTGGGACCCCTGTGGCTCCACCTGGTTCCCCATCCCAGGCGGAGGCTAGCCTGGAACACCCCTTGCAGGTAACTTCCGGTGCTGACAAGAATACCTGGCCCACCTCCCTCTCCCCCACCTCTGCCCCCAGTCTGTCTCTCCCACATCCTCCTCGTATTCTCTGTCACATCCAGCTCAGCGAGGACACTCTCCCCTGCCCCTCGTCCTTCTCCTGGCCTTTCCTGAAGAGCAGGAGAGCGACACTGCTTGAGCATCCGGCTGCCGGGTCACCAGGCTGCGGCTCAGGGCTGCTCAGGGAAAAGGCCACAGGCAGCCCAGTGCCTGAGCCGGCACTCCGTCCCCTCCCCGCCAGGACCAGCGCCCCTCCTCGTGGCTGGCTGGAAAGGCTACGTTTAGCATTCAGCTTCGGTTCCCTAACTGGTCAGAGAGGGGGTCAGTGGAGACCCTCGGCCCCAGCACCCCTCTGGAGAGGAAGGGACTCGGTAATTGCGCAGGGGTTGTAATGGATGGAGCCCTGCAGTGCAGTGGCTGTTGAGGGAAGCACGGAGGCTTTCGGGGGACCCTGCAGCCTCCTGCTTGGCTAAACGCTCATATGCGGAGGTTGCTGTCCATCTGTCTCCTATTCCCGCTGGGCAGTCGACGCTCACACCCTCCAGGGAGGTGCCCGGCAGGTCCAGCTGTACAACGGGCACAGCATCACCGTGCCGTGGACCCCTGCTCGCCACCACAAGGCGGCAGGGCCCTAGGAAGGACCCCTTGGAGGGCGCTGCCGGCCTCGCCTGCTTGTCACAGCTGCTCCTCCTGGCCTGTTTCTATTTCAAAACTTGCTGCACTCTGCCAAGTGTGAATTCCACCCATCCTTTACGCAAGACCTCGAGGAAACTCTGGGCTGGAAGTGGGGAGACCCTGAGTCCACGGGCAGTGCATGGGTCAGGAGAGCAACCCCGAAACTGCTGAAGACCACACCTGTGATTTAGAGCCCCGCTGCCCCCAGCGAACTTGAAATTTGTCATCAGGACGTTCACTGAGTTCTCGCCGGGTTGAACCATCACTGGAGGGACACATGTGACCGTCCTGGGCTGCCGTCTGGGACAGCCACACGTGTGTCACCAGTGACTCAGAGCTGCCTGGCGTCCAGACGGATGAACGAGGGCTCTGTTGTGGCCGTGTCAGTGATACGGAGGAAACCGCTCTGCGAAGCGCTGGCTTGGTTTCTTGGTTAAATTTTTAACACTGAGCTATTATGGTGATTGTGAAATTAAGCACCAAATCAGGACATCGTTCACACGACAGAGTGCTCCCAATTGATTTTAAAAAGCTTGCTATTTCTTCATTCCATATGACAATTTCTTTCAGGGACAAATTGGAGAGTGACTTTGCCATTTCTAATGGCTCCAAGTGAGAAGGATGGACAATCTGGCTGTGGCCTCAGGAAGCTGAGGCAGGAGGATCACTTTGAGTGCAAGGTCAGCCTGGTCGACACAGTGAGTTCAAGGCCAGGACGAATGCCGAGACCCTATCTCATAAAATTAAAAATCCAAGAAAACAAAGTGAGAAGGAAGTGTTAATTTCCTCAGAGGACAGCAGTAGGGCCAGAGAAGAATTAAAATGCAAAACAGAGAGGCTTTTTTGCACGTGCGATTCCTCCCTCTCCCTCTCATTACTGCTAGTCCTCCCAGGAAACGCTCCCATCTGCAGCCGATCCTTGGGTGGATTAGGGCTAATAAACAGCCCATTAATGGAGGCCTGAACTAGGAAATGGAGTTGGAATCAGCAGCAAACTCCGGCGGCTGGCGGAGGTTAATAACTCCGTTACTGCAGCGCTGGGCCTGAGCCGTCTCCGGGAGCGGGTGTTAGCCTTATCTTACTCCTCATTAATTGAGCTAATAGAACCCGAGCGACCCTGCTTGCTGTGGCCACCGGAGAGTTTACCAGGCATGGGCTGGAATACTTATCACGCCGCGGAGTCTTGCGTTTCGGGAGGAAGCGCTTTCCCGGGGCCCGCTGAGCCATGGCCAGTCCTAAGAGCGGAGCTGTCTACAGCAGGACCCCCTGAGTTGCTGGCTTTTGTCGCGTGGGCTGCGGTAACCTGGGAAGCTGGTGTCCAGCCTGGGCTGGGGACGTCAGCTTCAGAATGGATGGCTTTGGAGGAAGCGACCGTGGTCCCGCCCAATGGTCTGGGGTGGCGGGTGAGAGAGGAGCAGCAGCAGGTCTCACCTCCTCTGGGGTCTCGCCGCCTCTGGGTCCTCTTTGTCTCTCTCCCTCTCTCTCTCCCTCTCTTGCAGCACTCGGCAGCTGCCAGCTTTGGTACCCAGCTTGCCCGCTCCCGGAAACCTCGAGCATCCACGGCCTGTATCCGACGCTCCTGCCTTCCGCTCTCCTGGCTGAGTGTCCGCTGTAGCTGGTCTAAGCCCCGCTTTCCTTAGCCAAGGGCGGGGTCCCAGTCCTGCCCCCCTGCCCGCACCATTGCCGGCCTAACGGGTGTGTTTGCTGGGGAAGATACACGGGTGCACTTTGTGCCAGGACGGACAGCGGCAATGAGGTTCCCGCAGGGCCGGGCTCATTCGGTGGCACAGGAGGCGGCAGGGTGAGGGTCCTGGGGCACCGTCCGTGCCAATCGTCTCAGATCTGCCCCTCACCATGCTTCAGTTTCTTCAGTCAGAAAGCAGGGGAAGTAGCAGTTTGGACATCAGAGGAGCGTAAGGACAGTGCGGGAAGGTTTGGCACAGAACCTGGCGCAAACAGGGCTCCTGGTGCCATCACGATATTTGTCCCCGAGGTCTGGGGACCCCGTGCCTCTCCATGGAGTTTCTGAAGAGTTAGGTCAGACTGACTCTTCCCCGAAATACCAAAATAGCAAGGTACCATGGGCAGTGGGTACCCTGGGTGTCTGCTTCTTCCCTCGGGGCCAGTTTGGGGCCATGGGGGGGGGGGCAAGGCAGCTCCTCTTCACCCAGTGACCCGAGGGACCAAGAGGCAAAGACCCCGTGCAGCCAGGCAGACCAACTGTCATGGCGCCGGAGCAGCCCTGCATGCAGGCGATGCCAGTGGCATCTTTTAAAAAAAGTGTATTTTTCATCCCATCTCCTGCTGTCTAAAGACACTTTCAACGGCAGACCCAACCCGGCGCCACTCAGACAGACAAGGGGCTGCGCCTGGGCCTCAGCCGGCCAGGCAGGGGGCAGGCAGCAGGGCGGCTGGCCATGGCAGGCTCCCTGTGGATTGGCTAACTTAAAGATTTCCGATTTTGGGTCTCAGGGCCTTGGGGTTGTCCCTTGGAGGAACCCTCGGGAGGGAAGAGGCGGGTGAGGGCTTTGCAGGCTGCCTTGGAGGGGATGCGTTTTCAGCTGTAATGTAGAGCACTGCAGGGTGCTCTACTGCCCTGTCCAGGGTGGGACCAGATGCCAAGGACCTGGCTGTCCCAACAGCGGCATCCTGGGTCCAGGCACACTTTAGGGGAGACAACAGCCTCTCTCCAAGCTCTGCCACCTTTCCACCCGAGGCTGCTCGAGTCAACCGCCTGGTCCACTGCCCGAGCAGAGGGCCTGTCACCCTGGACCACATGCTCAGCGACAGCCCAGTGCCAGAAGCGACTGTCAAGCAGGGGGCGTGCTCCCCCGGTGGGTCCAGGCCTGGCCTGTGGGCGGCAGGCCCAGCTGGGGTCATGTGACCCAGCGCCTGGAGCCACCCACACACGGCCTGGGAGTTGTAGTGTTGTAATCTTTTGGTAAATAAGAACCAGAGTGGGAAGAGGACCGAGCGCTCCCTTTATTTTGCTGCCTAGGGACCGCTGACATTTTACCTCTTACTTCCAGGGTTTGTGTAAGAAAAAGTTTGGTGAGTCTGATTCTGAGTAAACGTGGAAGGTTGCCCTGCTTTTTCCTGGGTTAAAACTTGGTCTCCGACAGTCTGTTACTAGGTCTGTCCTGGAGAGCAGCAGAGCAATTACTTGTGAAGCAATGACATCAGAAATGTCCCCTGCCTGCATGCTGTTTGCCCGCGGGATTGTTCGGAGTAGTGAAATACCACATGTCCTGGGGCCAGAGGGCTGGGGCCAGCAGGATCCCCAAAGGGCAGCTGAGGACTGGGAAGGGGGCATGCGGGGTGCCCTGGGCAGGCAGGGAGAGGCTTTGGAGGGGGCCATGAAGAGATCCCTGCTAGCAAGAATTTGGTCTTGAGGACAGGACGGGCACACAGGGGTTTGCGCGGTATTTACTTGGAAATTGTGGTAGCTAAGAGCAGTATCAGGTAATGAGTTAAAATTTGGTTTGTTTATTGACCATTTACCATTTTCCTCTAAGAGCTTTTGGAAAGGTACCCGGCCCTGCCTGCAGGCCTGACTTTCTGCCATCTGCAGGAGGTCTAGCAAAGGCCTCCTGCATCTGCCATCCCCATGTTTGCTTTTTCTTTTTTGGCACCAGGAATTGAACTCAGGACCTCATGCTTGCCAGGCAGGCATTGTGCCACTAAGCTATACCCCCCGCCCCGCCCATATTCTTTTCACGCCACTTGGGGTACAGGTGTCATCTGGAGCGAAAGGGAAACCAGAAATTTCCCTTTCTGCTTGACTTTCCCCTCCCTTCATGCCTGTAAGATTTACCATTCATCTCAATTTCTTTACCCCTGTGGACTCGGCTCTCATCAGGGGCCCAACAGGCTGTGTCCAAGTCCAACAGGTTGGCCCAGGCCAGTGGCCAGCAGGGCACCATAGAGGCCAGAGCTCGGAGCACCAAGCAATCTCCCATGTGGGTGGAGAGTGACAGGCGACCTTTAGCAGAACGCAGCTCGGGGTAGCTGGCATTTGAGTCTGATGGAGACGCCCCTGGTTTCGGCCAACGCTTCTCTGGACCAGCTGTGAACTCAAATTCATTTCCCAGAGACTAGCAAGAGCGTGCAGATGCCAAGAGGACTTGGGGAAATCGTGTTTGCTTTTCTTTACCTAGAGGAGGCTCTGGGAGAGGTCGGAGTGGACTTCAGTTTCCATCTTTCTCGGAGGCATAAATAAAGCGCGACCTGCTGAACCTGGCCCTGAGCTCGGAAGCTCAGGCCCCTGCAGGAGGCAGGCAGCCTGCGGCCGCCTTCTTAAATATCACTGAAGTTATTTCATATAAACAACTTTGAAGGAAAGCCCTCCACAGTACAAACAGAGTTTTACTTTTCATGAGAAACTCCGAGCTGTGCTGCCTCTCTGCCGGCCTGGAGTTGTTTGCAGATGTAGCCCCTCTCCCCGGACAAACAGACAGACAGACAGGAGATCAAAGTCAGAGCCTGCCCCACACCCGGGGCTCTGTTGTCATCAGGGGTTGCAGGGAGAACAATTGCAGGATACAGAATTTATAATATTATTTTATGATGGTCACTCAGAGTTAAATACATGAAAGTGCAGGAAATCTGCCCACAGCACTAAAGACCCAGAATGTTTAACCCAGGGCCTGGATCCCACAGCTGAAGACCCAGAGCCCATGACAATGACTCACACCAGTCTGCTTTATGGATCTGCGCTGGGAAGGCCCAAAGCTCAGCGGTGGAAGCCAGAAAGCCTGTGCCAGCGGGGTGAGGGAACTGTGCTGTAGGTTCAGGGTTCTGCAGTGGAGCTGAGAAGTCACACTCGCAACAAAGACCAGGGCTGTCCTGAAAAGCACCACGGCCATCCTCAGCGACACGGAGGCCCCGAGCTCCTCCAACAATGGGAACAGCGGAGCACAGGCCAGGAAGCCAGCGTGACAAGCTTCTGGGGGTTGAACAGCACATGTCTTCCCCTCCAGAGCCAGGAGGTGACGCTCGATGTAAGGAGCAGAGCTCCCCCAAAGTGGAGCGCAGCCGCTCTCAGCGACGAGGTCCCGAGCTCCAATGATGGTAACGGCCGAGTTCGTATCAGGGGAGCCGGCGCGACGAGCTCCTCCAGGAGGAACAAGGGCTCAGACCCCAGCACCCGGGAGAGCCCACGGCGCCCGGCTCTTCCTGCCCACGCCTCCCTCTCTGCCGGCAGCGCTCCTCGGGCCGGCCGGCCACGCTCAGCGCCACGCAGATGTAATTCAGGGGCGGGATGAGTTGACCACCAGTTTTTAACCCATCACAGGCTCCCTCGTCCCACCTCTTTTTCTCTCCTGGCCTTTGTCTCCAGAGCACGTGGATTCAGGTCCCAGGAAAGGGGCCACCCACCGGCAGGGGCCCTGCCGGGCCAGGAGCTGCACCCACAGACCAGAGAGATTTGTGGCGCAGGAGAGGGGAGAGGGAAGCCCCGGTTTGCTCCTGCCCAGTCCCCGCTCCTCCTCCCCCATGCCTGCCGCTTCCTGCTTCCAAAACACAATCTTCGTATCCTTGATGCTTCACCACTCAGGACACGGGGTGTTCACCAAAATTTGAGCTTCCTGCAGGGCTCGGCTCCGAAGCTTCCTCCTCCAGGAAGCCTCCCAGGAGGCCAGTCCTTGCTGTGCGCTCCACAGGATGTCACCTGCTGTCCTGGGGCCTCCAGGCTGGACCTGGCCCTGCTGCCTGCAGACAGAGATGCTGACCCCCGGCTTCCTCCCATGCAGGGTTACAATGGCCATGATCATTCCGACTCCAGGGCTGTTTGCCCCGTGCTCATTCGGCTCAGGCACCGCCCGAGCCCCTAGGGCACAAAGGGCCCGCCGGGCCATCACACAGCCCCCGGCCTACCGGCGGACTTGGAGGTACATGCGATCAGGCTCTGACAAGGTTTCGGGGCAGCACTGGCAGGGACACTGTGTATCGAACTGGATTCAGGCACCTGAGACGGAGGCAGCCAGAGGACTCCCGACTTGGCTAGGGCAGCAGGAAAGGGAGGAGGCCAGGAGCCGCAGTGCAGAGGGGGACTTGCCACCAGCCAGGTTTGGAGACTGAGCTGAGACGCTGGATACCAATCTCATCAGTCCGCTCGGGCTGCCACTGGCACAGGCCAGCGGCTTCACCAGCAGAGATGAACAGCTGCCCCCTGGTGCTGGGGGCTGGGAGTCCATGCCGAGTCCGTCTCCTCCAAGGCCTTTTCTGGGGGCACAGATGCTGTCATCAACCTGTGTCCCCCCCTCCCCCGTCATCCAGAGTGTGCCTGAACTTCTCTCCCAGTGGGAGCACTCCCACACAGGTGGGAGGAGTGCCGGCAGCAGCTGCATTTCAGTTTAACCCCCTCTCTCAAGCCCTGTCCCCAAATACAGCCACGGTCCGAGGCTCCAGATCAAGCTTTCTGGGTATCCACGGGTGCTGGGTCTGTCCCGGGGGTCCCGGCCCCCTGAGCCCGCGAAGGCAGCTATGGTGACGCAGCGTGTCCGGGCAGGCTCAGTGAAGCAGGGGCGCCCTGGGCTCCCAAAGGGTGCTCCCTCCTGTGGTGACCCCGCACCACATGGCACTGATTGATGGCAGCCCTGGCTGGCCACGAGGAGCCACCAAGACAAGGAGGAGCCTTGGGAAGGGCACTTGGGCCAGGAAGTCCTGGCAGGTGGGGACCCAGCTTTCTGGCTGGCTTGGTGCCACTGCAGTTTCCCCCACCAGGCATGCCTGAGGCCATCAGGGACCTCACTGTGCCCACGCTGGGTGGCAGTGCATGTTCTAGAGAAGGCTGCTGTTGGGGTCATTCCACGGACAGGGACGTACTTCTGCTGGAGTGTAAACTGGGCAGTCGTCCGCCGTGACACCCTCCTCCTCACAGAGTTACCACTGCCCAGGGCCACCCCCGAGTCCTTCGGGCAGTGTGCGGAAAGGCTTTCATCACCAGCCAGGCTGAGGGCTTCACTGTGAGCCCAGGTGGAGATCAGGGTTCAGATGTGCAGCCTGGGCGCCCGCGCTCCGCACCTTGGCAGCCCCGAGTCCTCTGCCCAGAGCGTCTCCCAAAGCCTGTCCCCAGCAAGCGCCTGCTCTTCAGGTCCCCCACCCCAGCGAGGTGAGCTTGGGGAGCCCTCCCGGCACCTTGGCCCTGCACGGTGCCAGGTGAAGACATCTGGTCAGTCATCCTGTTGCACAGTCCAGGGGCTGGATCGGCATCCAGGACACGCCCAGGGCTTGCAGCAGGCCACCTCGGCCCTCTGCCTTGCTCTGGTCCCAGCCCAGCACCTTTCCTGCCTCAGTGACGCTGTTTGTGAGGGTCTGGAGCAGGGCCTCCCAGCCTGGCTGCCTGGTTTTCACTTTTGCTCTTAATGCCACTGTCTTTTTCTTGGCTCTGGCACCCAGGGGAAGGGCACGGCTGCCTGCCTTGAAGGCACTTGGGCCCTGGGCCTTCCCCATCGACACTGACGGTGGACCCTCAGCGGGTTGCCCTGCTTCGCTCACAGCGGCTCCAAGCAGCTGCCCGTGTGCTGGCCAGGAGCGCTGGGAGGGCCCCTCCCCGCCTAACAATAATTATCCTTGTAAGACTAATGGGCAAAATCATGTCTAATTACCCTGCTGAAGCCCAATTACGCGGTGACGTGGGTGGGCCGTCAGCTAACGATGCACAGCATTAAGCTAATTGCTCCGCGCGCAGAGGGCGCCCGTGATGACGGCGGGATTGTCCTTCTGAAAGGCTACTAATGACCACTCACCTGACAGCTTTACTGATTAACCTCGATCTGGTCACTAGGCAGGCATGGCAAGGGGCAGTCAGGCCGCAAGGCTCAGCTTCTCAAAGAATATGGGGCAGGAGCCCTGGCTGCCGATTTTCCCTCCGACCTCCTGGCAGGGGTGAGGCAGGAGCACGGTCACCTTGAAGAAGCCTTTCAGGGGCGTCTTCCTCTACAGTCGTGCTGGGCTGGGCAGGGCCGGGCCGGGCCGGCCGAATCCTTCCCTCAGCCTTCACCCTGCTGTCTGGCCCCCTCCCCGTGAAGATGCCAGCCCCTTCCGGGGTCCCTGTCCCCAGGCTGTCCCAGGACAGCTCCCCTCTGCTGCGGACCCACCTCCCCCAAGGGCTCTGAGTCAGCCCTGCGGTCCGCAGGCCTTGGTGGAGAATTCCTGGGTCTGTAGAATTGCTAGATCACTCGTTGGGGCCTTTGTTTCCCTGAGGAGTTGGGGCCCAGAGAAGCTGAGGCCCGGAGCGTAAGGTCACCTGCCGGGCACGTGGCACAGGCCTCTGGCTCTGCCGCACCACAGGCTGTGTTTTTTGTGAATCTGATGCTGTTCCCAGAAGCTGGCTCCACAGCTCCCTGCCCTTCCCCGTCCCCCCTCCACTGGCCTCTCTCCTTGTCCACGTCTCCCCCGGGATCAAGTGCGCCTTAGTACATGGACAATTAAACCAAACTGTCAGTGTGGAATGGCTGGGACTGTAAAACCCAGCTTGCTTCGAAGTAAGCTTTTTTGTTCATTTGGTTTGTTTTTTTTGAGCCAGGGGCTCACCATGCAGTTCAGGCTGGCCTTGAACTCTGTCTGCAGCCCAGGCTGGCTTTGAACTCACTGTGATCCTCCTGCCTCAGCCTCCTGAGTGCTGGGATGACGGGTGTGAGCCACCACACCCAGCTTCCAGTGAATGTTTTAAAACATGGAAAATTCTAACAACAAACTCATGAGCATATTTTCTGTGCTGTACTTGCTTTGTCACTTACACAGTACTGTGGACACCTGTCCCTGTCACACCACACAGCAATACCTCATTAAGGGCCTGCGGGGCATTGCGACGTCCTTGTGTTAAACGCACACAAATGCGCTCATTTGCAGGGCTTTGCTGTCACAAACAGTGCGGCAACCGGAATGGGTACATGTGTGCGCGCACATGCACACACACAGACACGCACGCACACGCATGCTTGCATTTGTTTTTGACATTTTCTTAGGGAAAATGCATAGAAATGGAGTTGCTGGCTCAATTGCAAAGCTAATTGTGTGCTTTAACGGAAAGGAGTTGGAAATTGAAGAATTACAAAGGGATATTGAGGGACAAATAAATCTTAAAAGGAATGATTGAAAATTAATGACTTTAAGCCTTTGACTTAGGTTAGAAAAATAATAAATCCACAGTGTAACAGGAAAGAGACCCTAAGATCAGGAATCAGAGGGGCAGAAAAGGGCCAGAAGGGGCTTCCTGACAGAATGAACCAAGCCGACAAATCTCGAGCAAGACTGGCCACTAAGAAAAGAAAGCAAAACAGCGTGATGGTGCAGGCCTATGATCCCAGAACTCTGGGAGGCTGAGGCAGGAGGGCCACTAAATGACTTAGAGAGACCCTGTCTCAAAACATAAAAAAGGGCTGGGGATGTAGCTTGGTGTGAAGTCCTTGGATTCAGTCCCCTGAAAGATGCCCCCTACACACACACAGAAAAATGCAAAAGAGCTGGGCACACACCTGTAGCTCCAGCACTCAAGAGGCTGAGGCAGGAGGATCGCTGTGAGTTCAAGGCCAACCTGGGCTACATAGCGAGTTCAAGGCCAGCCTGAACTACACAGCAAGACACTATCTGGAAAAGACAAAAACAGCAATAACAAAAAAAGACAAAAAGATAAACAATATTTGGGATGAAAATGGGTTCATCACCACGAAACTAACAAAATTATTATAATAAGAAAAATATTGTACACAACTTTATGACAATAAACTTGGAAACATCAAAATGGACAAACTTATAGGAAAAAAATACCTTGAGAATAGTAACATAGGAAGAGTTAGAGAATCCAAACAGTGTATAATAGGAGTAGCCAGTAAATAAATTGAATGATACAAATTTCCCCTCCTCCAAACATCAGGCTTTTATGGGGAAATCAGCCTATCACAACGTCACAGAGTCGGCGCCCCACTGGAAACAATCTGTTTTTAGAAAACAGATAAAGAGGGGACATAGCACAGCACACTCAGGAAGGCTCGGGGAGCCTCAGCTTGAAACCCAGTGATAACGTAAGGAAGAAAAGTCTCAGGCCACGGTAATTCAGCGTGACTCAAAAATACAGGTGCCAAAACCCCAATAAAACATTAGCAAGTCCAGGCCATTTGTGGACAGAGATATTCAAGGATGATTTAATGTTAGCAAATCAGATTTAATTCACCACAGTAAGAAAATGAAGGGAAACACGTATGGCTGTTTCACAGGGACAGACAGCACTGGATAAAATGAAACAGCCACCCATTATTTTTAAAATTCTTGGCTCCCCGGCGAAGAGGATTTCTTTAACCTGGTAAACGCTCTCTCCCCAAACTGCAGCAAACACAGACCTCCGTGGAGAAATGTTAGGCGTGTGCCCTTCAAAATCAAGTATCAGATGACTCCTGGTTCTACCATCTCCATAAAACGTTATTAACCAGCGCTGCAAAGACCAGAAGAGTCAATAAAAGGCAGAAGGCTCGGAATGGGGGAACCAAAAGTCATCATTTGCAGATGTCACGATCGTATGCATCAAGAAAGCCCAAAAGAATTATGGAAAACTTAGTAGTTTTAGCAAGAGTTTAGCGAGGTTACTAGCTCAAAGGTCAATATCTAAAAACTAAACTTTATTGGGCAACAAAATATTGGAAAATGTAAAATTTGGATAAAAAAATCAACACGGCATAGTAGGGAAAAGGGTACGCTGCAATGAATACTGTCGAGGTATGTAAGATCTTTATTAAGAAATTTACTGTTTTTAGGCTTTTTCAAGATAGGGTCTTACTGTGTAGTTCAGGCTGGCCTTGAACTCATTATGTGGCCCAGGCTGACCTCAAGTTCACAGCAATCCTCCTGCCTCAGCCTCCCAAGCACTGGGATTGCAGGCGTGTACCACCATGCCCAGTTTTATTTAAAAAATTATTAAACTTTATAGAAAGACATGAAAGCGTCCCTCGGAAGAAGGAAGAGTGCCATATTCTTGGCTAGGAAAGTCGATGCCATTGTTGCAGATTGAATAGCAGTGGTCAACATAACGCCAGCTGAATTAAGTCAGCATGGTGCTGAGTGCAGACGGCCCACCTGCGGAAGGTTGCCTCCGTGGGGAGGGAGCGCGAGGCGTGCTGGGGTCTCCTAGGCATTGCTGTTGTTTGGAGCTGTCGGTCCTCTGGAGGACCTCGTCGCGCTGGCTCCCCTGCTGAGTTCAGTCCTTCTCATCAGAGGAGCTTGGGGCCTCGTTGCTAAGAACAGCTGTGGTAGGGCCAGGGATTTAGCTCCGTAGCATAAGCGCCTGCCTGGCAAGCGTGAGGTTGAGAGTTCAACTCCCAGTACCACCACCACACACACACACACACACACACACACACACACACATGCATGGCTGCAGTCCACTTTGCGGGACAGCCTGGTCCTTACCTGACAGTTGCTTCCTGGCTCCAGTGCAGATAGCTCGCCTGCTGCTATTAATTCCCGTAGAGTCACCCTTCCATGGGGGCCTTCGGCTCTTTCACCCTGCCGACGCCGACGTTCCAGCTTCCACCTCTTACCTGGGGGCCTTCCCAGTGCGGATCCATAAAACAGACTTGTGTGAGTCACTGTCGTGGGCTCCAGGTCTCCAGCTGGACTCATGCAGGACACTGCTGTGGGATCCAGGCCCTCGGCTGGATTTTGTAGTTCTTCAGTGTTGTGGACAGACTCCTGTACTTTCTCGTATTTAACTCTTGGTGACCATCATGAAACAGTCTAAACTCCGTGTCCTGTATGTAATTCTCCTTGCAACCCTTGACTATAACAGCCATGAAGATGTCACCTCACCCCAAAGTGAGGTGCGGATCCAGTTAAATCCCAATCGGATTCCAAAGGTGGTGGCGGTGGGTACAATTTTCTGAGCCCATTCTGCATTTGATCCAGAACAGCAAAGAGCTGGGCCTAGCTAGGGCGTCCCCAGGGGGAGGCAAAGTGGGGGACATATGAAGAGGCCGCGGCTTTCGCGGTAGATTAAACTCACCTCAGGTCCCAGGGCAGTGTCCCCTGGGTCTATGCTGGGGCACTTGGGGACCCGTGGGGAGAAGTTAAACTTGACAAGTGTGAAAGGGGAGACTGTCAAACCTTGTGGAGGAACAGCTGGGGCCCTCACTCGTGAAGTCGGGGTGGAGGGGCCTCCAGTAGTGAGACCTAAACCACACGAGCCACAGAGGACGACCAGTTCGCAAGTATCCGAGTGGGTCCCCGTCAAGCGTCGACGAGGGTGTGGACCGACAAGAAGTCTGTAGTCACCCCCGAGAACGCGTCTGTGTGTCAGCACGGCGCCACACTTGGGGTGTGTGTGCCTCTGTGGGCGCCTCAGGTAACCGAGGCACAGCCTCACGGCAATGCAGAGGGACTGAAGAAAAATAACAAGCAACTTTACGCAGGCGCCGTCCTCCCTCCCGGCTCTCAGGAGGCTGCAGCAGGACGGTCGCCGCAGGTCGGAGGCCGGTCTAGATGAGGCAGTAAGACTGCACCCCACTTCTCCAGAAGGCTGGGGCTGGAGCACCCAGGCTGCTTCCCTGGGTGGGGTGATGTGTCTCTCAGGTGCTGGGTTTGCGTCTACCCAGCACACCGGTAGATGACAGACCTTCCTCCAGGAGCCTGGAAGCCCGAAGTCCCTTCCTCACTATCTTCCCTCCTAGAAGGAAGAAATTCTTCCAGAAAAGGAACTTCTGGGCTTGGGTGTGATGACGTACACCCATAATCCCAGCACTCGGGAGGCTGAGGCAGGAGGATCGCTGCAAGCTCAAGGCCAGCCTGGGCTACACAGTGAGTTCAGAGCTGGTTTGGGGCTGTTGTCAAAAAACAACAAAAGGACCTTTTTAATTCACTAATATCTTTAAAGCTCTCAGAATAATGCCTGGCACGTAGCAAGTTCTCGATAAATATTCGCATCCTGAATGAGCAGCATTTCTTTCTAGACAAATGTCACCAAAGTCACATAGAGGAAATACTTTCTTTCCGCCTCTGACCTCTCCCCCCTTCCTCAGAAGCAACTTTTGCTGTGAAGTTTGCTGAGTGGGTTAGAAAGGTCCACGCGCCCCTGAGATGTAGACGTGTGCGTTCACTTCCTGCGGGTGGAGCTGCCGCGTCTGACCGCCCCTGTTTCTTTTGTGGCCACCTAGGGTTGCACCCCGGACTCACACGGTCCCTGCTGAAGTTGGCTCGGGCGGCTTCTTCCCTTCTCTTTGCAAACGGTGCCGGCACAGATGCCCTGTGCGTGCATCTCCCTACCTGCAGATTAAGATCCCACAAGCGGAGGGTTGAATTCTAAGTTAATTCCCGTAGAGTCGCCCTTCCATGGGGGCCTTCGGCGTAGCCCAAAGTGCCTCATTCTGCTGGGACAGAGAAAGAATCGTCACCAGAGGTGGCGGTGCTCAGGGAATGGTGGAAGCGCCCAGAAACAGGCTGGCCGCGGACCTGGGGACGTCTCCCCAGCAGTGTGGGCACAGCCCTGCCCGGGCCACAGCTTCGCCCTGCTCAGCCCCACTGCGCCTCCGGACCAGTGATGGGCTTTAACCCGCCGGAGTGTTTTCTTCCAAGCAGGACTGCGTCACTGGCCGCGCTTCCTTTCTGATGCATTTGCGGGCTGTTTAATGGCAGTGATTTCCATGTTCAGTGCTTTGAGCAGATCACCACAGTCAAACACATGAAAGGCCTGTGCAGAGGGAGCCATCCTGGGAGGCCAGCGCTGCCCCTCGGCTGGGCGGGCCGCTGTGGTTTGTGGTTTGATGGGCTGGACCTGGGGCTGGCTGACTCGTTATTGGGTTGCAGGGGGGCGTGCACCTGAGCCGCTCTGCTCTTGACTGGGTGTCGGCTCCTGCTGGATCACTTGCCCTGGCCAGTATGGGTGCCCTCCCGGGAGAGCCTGACGCTGGGCTCCCTGGGGACTGGCTGCTGGCCGCCCTTCCAGTGTGTTTCCTATGAGGGGTGGGTTTGGGGCTAGAAACGCACGTTGGAGTCAAATGCACCCACGTCAGGGTCCATGTCCATCAACTGCTCTTTAGTGATCAGGCCTCATGCCCGGGTGGCTCCAAGGAGGGCTCCCACGGTGACAGGACAGACAGACCAGCTCGCCCTCCATACAGACGCCCCACCCTGGAGGGGCCCTGGAGCTGTCTGCTGACTGCTTGAGCCGGGAGACCCCACAGATGTGGGAGGAAGCAGCAGGCAGGGTGGGTCCCCTCAGGGGAGGGAACCAAACGGCAGGGTCCCAGGGACAGACCAGCCCAGCCTCCGTGTCATCTCACCAGCCTGGGCTCCTGCGTTTGCAGGGTGAGAGTAGCGGTGTGCATGGGCGGCTGTGGGGCGGCTCCATGAAGCAGGTGGGTAAATTTGAAGAATGAACCCTGGCGATTTCCCTTGAGAGCTGCATTCACGCGGGGGCTGGCGGCGTCCGGGCACAGCCCCATTGCTCCATCAGAGGGCTGCAAAGTGCATCTCTGTTTCCCTGGACAAGCATCTTTCCAAGACACCAGTGGGTGGAGAAGGTCGCAGCGGAGGAGTGTGGGTGACACGAAACCCCCTGAGATACCGCCCTTTGCCCCCAAGCCTTGAGCCACGCCGCCACTGAGCCACAGAGACCTCCCCCGCTTGTGCTGCAAATCACCAAGATGCGTCACTGCTCTGGATTGAAATGTCAGTCACCCCTGCCACCCCGGACAGACAGTACAGTCGTCATCTGTCAGGTGCCCATGGCAAAGACTGTGGCATAATTGAGACAAACGCAGCCCCAAACATGGATGCGAAGGGTCCGGAATTAGGTTTAATTCTCCCTCCTGGGAGGCCATCGGTGGTCATCAGCCCTTACACAGCGGTCAGTGCAGCCAGGTGGCGCTGGCTTCTTACACCCAAGTAACAGACTGGACTCACAGAGAGTGTCCTAGACCCCAGGCCTCAAGTTGCAGACCTGCGTGCCCGGTGAGGCAGGGGGGCGAGTCCTCAGGAAACTCAGCTTTCTCCTCACCACGGGCTCCACCAGGGGGTCTAACCCGGCTGTGGAGCCTGGGAAAGGATTTAAGCCTGGGCTCTCTCAGTGGGTAACAAGGGCACAGCCAGGCCACAGGGCGGGTCCTCTGGGGCCATCGGTCCAGTCCGGGTGCCACTGTATCTAGTTTCGTGCATCTGAAATTAGGTAGAGACTAGGGGGTCAGCAGCCTGGAGGGGGGTCGGCAGCCTGGAGGGGGGTTGGC
>PVLA01008881.1:0-82897 GCA_004027455.1 Hydrochoerus hydrochaeris
TTTTATCCTTTTATTTCACATCCTTGAGATACTAATATGTGATCTAAAATTAGAAAAATTATAAATTTAGTTATGTATTAAGTGACCTCACAATGTAAAGACTTTGCAGTACTTTAAGTTTTGAATTATCTTCTCTTACAAGCAGTTGTTATCCACTATTTCAGGTATAAAAATGTAATGAAATTATTGACAAAATACAATTCCAAAATATTAACTTCTTTTTTATCACTGCAAAACCTGGTGACAATTTTCTCATGTATATCAACAAGTATTTCAGACTGACATCCAAATAAGCATGTATTAATTTTCTTGACCTTTAAAACATTCTAAGTGCATTCAAAAGCATTATCTTCTCAATATTTGAAAATTCACTTCAGAAGCTCTGTTATGGAGAATTCTGTTTTAGTTACTGTTCACATTGCTGAGATGAAATACTTGATGCCTAAAGTTAAAGAAAGGTTTATTTAGCTCACAGTTTGTGTAGGTTTCAGTCCATAACTGGCTGGCTTCAAGGCAGGTGGGATAACAGATGGCATCGCAGAGAAGTTCAAATATATAGAAATTACATTTTAAACAGATTTAATCAGAATTTTTATTTGAACTGTACCATTGTAAATTGAATCTGATTATGTATACAAATATATAAAATAATAATTACATTTAAAAAAGGAAAAATGTATGAAAAAATAATTAGTCAAATTTTAAGAAAAGTAATTTATGAAAGACATATTCCAAAAAAATAAGATTATTTAATATAATGTTTCCTTTCATCTGAATTTCTAAAGTTTAATTAATAAGAAATTGTTAAATTATGGGATAAAATGTTATGAGACCAAAAATAGACATTTTATAATCTCCTTAAATCACCACTTAACCGATAGTTATTGATTTTCAATGTGAAATCACATTATGAGTTATAAGAAGTAGTGTTTAAATTAAGAAACACGCACAAACACACACATAAAATCACTGTTATATGCTTTTGAGGAATGTGAACAGAGGAAATGCTTAAAACCAGAAATCAAAGGACTCTGTGGTCAGTTTCTTTTATGAGTTTTATTATCTCATATTACGTTCCTGGAATATTTCCCTGGAGAACTAGAAACATAAAATCAAAAGTTCCATGGAAGGAAGATGAAAGAAAAATGATTAACTATTGAATGAAAGAGTATAAATATGGGGGCAACCCACTTGGGACCCCCTTCTGTCTCTCTTCAGACAGAAGCTTTCTCTCAATAAATATACTCTACTCTTCAAAAAAAAGAAGGAGTGTAAGTACATTTAAACAAACTGTCACTGAACTATATCCATTTCATGTAGAATTCTAGTAATTCTTGTTTTTAAAAGTGATACATGTATACATCATATTACATTTTTATTAGTACCATAAAAATTGGAAAAAATTATTCAAAAAACATCAATGAAAAACATATGATAAAAATATTCAAGTAAAAATTAAATAACTATTATCACTGCAATTAGAATGACTGTAAGAAACTATTGCATGTAATTATTGAACATATATTCTAAAGAACAGGTGTTTTTTCAGGTAAAAAATAAATCTTAAAATTTACCCTCCAAAAAGCAGAAATTTTAGTAAACATATACAAAGGCAAAGTTGACTAGACATGTAATTAACTTACTGAACAAAGACATCAGTACTACATTGATTGAACCTTGTAATAAACATTGATTTATGAAGTTTTTTTCCAAATCATCTAGGCATATGAAAGCATATTAAAATGAAATTTTTCTCAATTTTGTTCATTAGCATAACAATTCCCATATCACAAAACATGGCCATATATGCATATCTATGTTCAGCAGCCTCATTCCCCAAAATATATGTTAGTCATTTATGATGACATGTAATTGTTAATGCTCCTTTAATATTGAATACTCACTAATTGAGTATTTTATATTGATACACACAAGTATCAATATAAAAAGTAAACAATAGTATAAAATAAAGATAATTAATGGCAATTCAATGGTTTATAATATATAAATACCTTTTTCAAAATTCCAAAGCATAGGTTTAACAATCACTGTGAATATACTCTTACAAATGTAGGCATAGAGTTGGCTTAAACAACTGTAACAAAACAATTTATGTTTCTCTTAGTAAATAGGTTTTAGGAAAATTATCATTCACTTTTGGTTGAAATTTCAAAAAATACAATCAATTCTTTGAAAAATCAATTTATGTAATAATTTCTCCTCTGAGAAAAACTACTGTAAAATGCTCAGTGGCATTATTGAGTATGAATAAAATTTTTTGTCAGGTATTATGAAAATATTACAGCAGAGTTAAGTATAATTTTGAACTGATAATGTGGAACACAAAATTTTTTTCAATATAAGAAGTATATTTCTATACTAAGATATAGAAGTAAAATACACAAAACAATTTCAATATTAAGAAATATATTTCAATACTAAGAAATATACCAGCAAAGAACAATATTTTAAATTCCAACACAAACTACAATTTTATTCTTGTTATGCATGCTAGTCAGTCACCAAAAAATTTGCTATATTACTTATAGTATAAATAATGGTGCAATAGCCTTTTGAAATCTTAGGTTGTGTATTGAAAAATTTCACCTGCACTTCCAATAAAACTTCTAAAATTAAAATAAAAGGGTCTATCAAATCATAAAGTCTATTTGTAATATTAGCAAAAAAACTGATAATAAAAATGAAATTCTGACATCAGTTTTCAGTCTATTAGAAAAAGGCATTAAAATGTACTCTCCCAATTGTTTTTTTTTAAGAGAATAAAACCAAGCAAAATAAAACAAAGTCAACCAGAGTAGAACAATGAAAAAAACTTCTTCAGTTTTTTTTGTGCTAGGGAAATAACATGATGTTCACCCTTATGAGTCCAAACCATTGCATGATCTCAAGTTTCAACCATTTACCTATAAGAACCTAAAGATTTTCCTTGTTTATAGTTGAGTAGTCATCCACTAATAAAAATATATCTTTCTTATTCATTCTGCAGTTGGTGGGCAAGCTATCTTTGCTAGTTTCTGGTTTTCTGTCACATAGAACATTTTTTTCTGTCCTTTAACATTCAGCTTATGAATTCTCTTTTGACTTAAATGTGTTTCTTGTATATAGCATATTGATGAACTCTGTTTCTTGATCCAGTCTCCCTCTGTTTCTTTTTATTGGGGAACTGAGGCCGTCTGCATTAATGGTTACAACCAGCATGCATTGGCCCATCTCTGCCATGCTATACTCCTGCTGTTGGCCCCCACTTTTCTCCATTTAACTGCGTGCTCTGTTTGGTGATCTTCTTCTCCTGCTGTTCCTGTAACTGTCATCATCTTTATCTCTCTCTAGAATATCCTTCACTGCTCTTTGTAGAGTTGGTTTGATGGTTGTGAATTCCTACAGTTGCTCATGGAAGTATCTTATTTTTACGTCAATTTTGAAGGAGCTTTTCAGGGTACATCAATCTGTGTTGGAAGTTGTTTTCGTTCAGGATTTGAAATAATCCACACTGTTTTTGAATTGATGGCTTGTGTTGAGAAATCTTCCATGATTTTGATGAGTTTTCTTTTATAGGTCTGTTTCTTTTCTCCAGCAGCCTTTTACATTCTGTTTTTTTGCTGAATTTCTGGGATCTTGATTATTATATATCTTGCGTGTAGATTTATTTTGGTCATGGCTAGTTGAAGTGCTATATGCCTTGCTTACCTATATATGCCAGGTCCTTTTCCCATGCATGGGAAGTTTTCTCTATTACTTCTGTAAATAGTCCTTTTTTTTTTAAAGAAAAAAAAAAGGGTAACAATAATACAAATTGTAAATAGTCTTTTTATGTCATTTGTGCTGACACTCTCCCTGCTTTTTCTCTGGCACCTATGAGTCTTAATTTTCTTTTCATATCTTTCAGCCATTGAATATCAGGTTCTGACCTAGATTCCTGATCTCCCAAACAAGGGTACAGCGGAAGTTAAATGAGACAAATAGTATGATTTCAGGGCACTGGGATGATCAAAACCATTTAATAAAGCTCGAGGCTCTGACAGCTAAGACAAAGGCTTCTCTGGATCAGTCTATTTTTATAGGTCCAAGGACTAAAGGTGGAGAAACTGAGGAAAGCACGGGAAATGAGCAGGACCTTGGGAGTCTTTTCAAAGACTTCTCCAAATAGTAAATTATGCCAATTTAGGAGAACTGTTCTATCTCCAGGATAATATTTATGGTAGGATATTATAGGGGTGAAATTCCTCCAGCTGCAGTTTCTATCTTGTTAATTGAGGTTGGAGCCAAGTGTTTCCAGCTGTGGCCTTATCTTGCCCTTTGAGGTGTCTTTGGCCTCATTAGTTACTACAAACCTCAGCCAAGATCAGTGATTCATAGAGGTTCACTTACTATGAATCAGCTCCCTTCACCAGGCAAGGGGCCAAGGCCTAGGACAGAATCACAGATAAATACAGAAAGCCAATTAGTAAAATTTAAATCCTGCTCAGAGCCTCCTTGTAGTGGTATCCAACAATTGAATTGTTATTTCCTGGTTCCTTGTTATTTTAAAGAGATCTTTCCTTTCACAGTTGTTAGCTGCAAAGCTGTCTTCAAGGTCTGAAAGTCTCCTTCAATCAGTCTTCCCAGCTTTTGATAGAGTTTTTAATTCCCTGGATTTCTTTCCAAATCTGTTTTATGCATTGTAATTCCTTCCTATATTTTCATTCGAAGTTTCCATCATTTACCTATACTCCTCTTTTAAATCTATGTCTTTGTTAGATATGCTCACAATTCTTTATGTTTGTGATTTTTTTCTTTTATCTGATATATTTCTGATCTGAGTACTTTCACAGCTTCATGAAGTTGTTTCTTTAGTTGTTATCCTTTCAGAAATTTCAAGTGTGTGCCTTCCACTGTCATCCATATCTATATCTCCCAGACTTGTTCTGTGTGGTTAGGGGTCTGAGATTGACTTTTGCTCCTTTATCTTGACATTTTCCTGGGTTCCTGCTGACAATCTAGTTGTTGGGTCCCAGGCACTTCCCATGTTGGCAGTCCCTCTGTGATGTAGAAGAATGAACCAAAACCTTGATTTCTCTGAAGTCAAGTTCCTGGGAAGGCTGTGATGTATGGGACAGGCTTCTCCATACCCAGATGACTACACCAAGGCTTCCCCAATGCCATGGGTATATGGTGGCAGGGCTGCTCCTTCTCTTGACCTACACATTGGCGTGTGTTTGTCTGATTCCTCTATCCCATGCTGCCTATGGGAAGCAAGTGTCTCCAATGGCATCCTGTGGGTGCACAGGGCATATCTGAATGTTTTGACCTGTCCATGCTGGTTACCTGAGGGATGAAAGTGCCTTGATGGCAGCAGGCACTCAGGAGCAGATCTGGCTCTTTCTCCCTGCCTGTGCTGGCTGCGCACAGGAAGCAAGTGCCCCAGTGGTGGAAGGCATGCAGTGCTGGGTCTGAATGTTTCTCTCTGCACATGCTGGCTCTCACCATTGTTTTTAATAGTGAAAAAGAAGTTCAATATTCAAATTAATTGCAGAGCATTAGAATGTTAATATGCTACCCAATAATATAGAAGAATATTTCTACCTACTAAAATATGTAAAATATAGACATTTAAAACATTTGGTACACTTAATAAACAAATCAGACAAAGATACCAGATTGTTCTGTATGTGATTTTGTTTTAAATGAAAAGGAACTTGAGTAGAGAATGTGCTCTATCTATAGAGTTTATTTCAGGGAGTAGTTCAAAACATGATTCCATAGTTATAAAGATTATGAAATCTCTGACACTATACACTTTCTTAGAAAAGAAAACTTTACAGGTTAATTCATTTTAAAATTAATGAATTTAAAAGATGAAACACCTAGTATTAAATTTTTCTCTTACCATTTCAAACTAAAAAAGTTATAGATTGTGAAAAGATCCTAGAACATATTTATTACATATTACTGATAAAAGCAAGAAATTAAAATTTCCTTTGTACTACATGGAAAAAAGGTTTGTATTTTGGCTTTTCACTGATAACAATAAACTTGTAAATTTGAAAGAGGCTTTGTATATCATCATTTGAAGCTTTTTTTAAATACACAAAATAAAATTAAAGTCATATACATAATTTTGTCATATGTATGTGTATATCTGTCTTATAATGCTAATGTGTTTCATTCTATACAGATTTTAAATAAAATTCTCAGAAGTCATAAAGCCATCTCTAACTTTAGAATTTAAAATAAATCGCATACATTTACCTTTATTCAATAAGGCACACTACTACTTATGATATGTGGACACTACCTCTACAGTAAAATATCCAGACCCTAATTTTTCCTTGAACATTCTCTCTTGATTTTCAACATTAACTGTGAAGTATCTAATTGGCATTTCATATGCATTTCCAACTAAGGAGTTGAATAGCAACTGTATTTACTATTATTTAATCATAAATTTTCATTCATTTAGATCTTTACTCATTATCTATCAGCCATCATATGATAAGAGATATTATATTCACTAAGATTATAATATAAAAAGACTACCTTCATAAACCTTAATTCCTAGCATGGAAGATATACACAAAATTGGATTAGATTAGATTAAATTTTCCAAAAACCCCAGATTGAAATATAAATCTAAGAACAATACATGTTCAAGTAAGAAAAGTATATTAAGTAGAAGAATGAAATGATATTGTTCACATCAAACTTTGTGATTGAAAAATTGATACTTGCATGAGATTTCAAACAATTTAGTCAAATATCTTACATCATGATCATATCTAACATTTTAAAATATTGGAAGTTTTTCAAATAATAAATTTTTAACATAAGACCAAAAGGCAGCACACAGTTTTGTATATCTTGATATTACATGGCATGAAGGCAAAAAAAAAAGTTAAAAAATTATATACTACTTCTTCAGTAAATCATACATAAATAAGCATTTTGGATCCCAAATAAAACACAATTAATATTTTATTAGTCACTGTATTGTAAGTGAAATAATTGAATAATTGACTATACAATGGAAGTATAAATATACATATCAAATAATTTTACACCTTTGGATAAGAAAGACCAGAATTCACTATCAACAAACTGTTATGCCTTTCCAAGTGTCCCAAACTTGCAAATTCAGATTTTCTATGTCTTAAATATAAAATATAAGTAAAAATAAAAGTCTGACTGTAGAACTTAATCTTAAGCCTAATGTAGACACTTAACATATAGAAGCTTTTCTGTTCCAAATTTCATTAAAATTATACATTAGTTAGTAATAAATACTACTACTTTTTAATATTATTTCAATTAAAATATCAAGTTGAAATGCAAATAAGGACGAGTCAGACAATGAAAATTTAACCGTGTGCAATGATTAAAACATTGTGTCTATTTGAACCATTCAGAAGCTTAACTAACTTAGCAATTCTACATCCTGGGGTGTAGACAACATCCCTAGGATGCCTGTTTATACTCTAGGATGCTGCAATGGTAGATACGTTGTGTCAACTCAAAAGGTTTAGAAGTTAGCTAAGTGACTCAGCAGGAGCCTGAGTTCTCACTTTGTAAACATCCTCAGTCTGAACAAGAGGAGGGCTGGGAGATGCTATGAGTACTGTACCTGTCCTGGCACCCCAGGGCAGGTAGCCTGCATACAAATAAAGGAGGGAAAGGTGACTGCTTAGTCCTTTTGTTGTTACTTTTGCTTCTGTATCCCACTGCCATAAACTGTTGCTCTCAGACCTGCCACCCTGCCTTGGAGCTAGCTGATTGCAAACAAACATTCACAAATTGTGAGCTAAATAAACCTTTCCTTCATTAGTTTTGGGCATCAGATATTGTCTCAGCAGCTAGAGGAAAGTAACCAAGACACCATTATAATTTCTGTGTGTCCTGTGAACAAGTAACACTTTAGAACTGTCACAAAGAAAATGCTATGTATTAAGGTACACTTTCAGTTATTAATTGCATGGCACTAACTTTATAAAATCTATTCAACCTGTTTTGAAGATGTTACTAGCTGTTATTAAATTTTTAGCTTAACTTAACGAGTTTAATTCTAAATCGTGGTACTTTATCGTGTTGTGTGGACCATTCATAGTCTTCGGGGAAGAGAATAAGAAATCACCAAGAAGCAAGCCCTCAATGTGAATCAGTGCCACATGTAGGCTGCTGGGGGGACAGCTAGACCCCCAGCCTTTTTCTGTGAGTCAGCAACATTCCTGGACTACAGGGGAAGAGAATAAGAAGTCACCAAGAAGCAGGCCCTTCCTGTGAATCAGTGCCATGTATAGGCTGCCAGGGGAAAGCCAGATGCCAGCTTCTTCCAGTACTCAGGCTGGGAAACAGCAAAACCCAAAACTCCCCATGTTCCCTCCCATGGGAGACCTGCTGGCCTAGAGAAACATGGGCTGCAATGATAGCTACTGAGGTAAAGTACAATTTAATGCTTATAGCATTTAGTATTTTGCAACTTTGCCAATAGTCCAGTCATCTATCCTAAACATGAGAATACACAGTGTAGTGTCTATGGGAGATCTTCTGAGGGTGGTGGCCATTGTTAATTCCCTTATCTTGTTTTGAAGTCCTGTATCATTTCCATTACTTTGTTAGGTTGGGTTTTATTCTGTTTTGTTTTGTTTGATTTTATTATATCCAATGGCATGGGCAGTTATTTCAAAGATAACAAGATGTGTTATGGTAGCCATTTTGGATTTATTGCTGTCTGTTTTAAAGTCCTTTATGGCATTCAATGTTTTGTTTTTATTGATTCTATTCTGTTGTTTTGTTAGATTTTTACTATGTCTGGAAGCATCTGCAGCTATTTTGAAGACAGGAAGAAACTATGGCAACCATTATTGATTTCATATTGTTTTGAAGTCCTGTGTCACTTACACTGGTTTGTCTTGATTGACTTTATTCTGTTTTATTTTGCTTGGTTTTATTCTTTTTAAAATAAAAATTTAAAAAATCATATTGTTTGATAGCTATTATACTTTATAAATTAACGAAAATGTCACAGCTAAAATACTTTAGTGGTACATTTGTAGACATGATTCTGCATTTTCCTTTAATTTTTCACTTAATTTTCAATATCTTACTGAAAATATTTAATACTTTAGTCCAAATAATTATATCACTAATTTGATATATGGGATAGTTCAATATTGAGTTCTGTTTATGCATATACAAATTATTCTGGTTGTACCTGCCCCAGAATATAGTACATTTTTCTATGTTCCAGACTAATTTACAGCAAATATATGATTAAAATTACACAGCAGATCAAATTTTCCTCATTAAGGATTTTTCCCACTTTTGGATATGCTAGTTACTGTGCCAGAACAAGACCAATCTAGTTATCAATATCTTAGTTACTGTTTCAAAAATTTTTAAAGTGACCATTTTCCCTAGATTTTCTTACTCCATAATCTTATATGTGAAGTTCAAGAGGAACAAAATATAATATGCCAGTACTCTGAAAATCATGATTGGCATGTGGCATAGTGTGATTTCCAAATTGAATAGTCCAGGCAACTCACAGAATAGGCCAGTTATCTAGAGATGTAGAGAGCGTGAAAAGGCACAAAATGAATTGCTGATGATCATATTTTATTATATCATCATTAGTTCATTCTGCATTAGTCTTAAAAAATCAAATATAAATTGTGAATTTGAATAATAATCAAGTATTTTCTGGACCTTGTTGTAGTCAGGAGAAATCCATATTTGCAATCCCAAGGGAAAGTTATTGGAATCATAGTGAGTTAATTCCAGTCTACCACTTCCAGTGCAACCCATGGTGCAATTAAAGACATAAACCCGTATCTACAATGGTGGGAGCCAAGGGGCTTTAAATCCAGAATAATGGCTAACTGGGACAAAGGTCTTGACCTAGGGCCAAATCTAGGTTTTATCAATTCGTGAAGAGAGAAGTGGCTTGAAATGAGTGACTGTGAGAGTGGCGGGAAATATGGAAATAGTTGAGTGCTGTGAGCTGGGCTTGGTAGGAATTTGAAAATCACCTCTGCAGTATGGAGGGAGAGAGAAAGAAAGACAGAAAGAGAGAGACAGAGACAGAGAGACAGAGACAGAGAGTTAGGTTGAGGCAGTATCTAGTGTTTTGAGGTGGGTGCTTCAGCTTTGATTTGTAATATACATCATGACCCTAGTCATCATAGCCTCTTTTTCTGAGGTTCATTTTCAGCTGACACCATAACATCTCTCAGCCTAGCTTACATATACTACCTCGGATCTATAGGCGGACATGCACTTCTTCAAAGACTACACAGCAGCAGTTTGACCCAGCTGAATTGCTTAAAGCCAGTTGAGGGGACAAAGAAATATCCTAGCCAGCACTGTACTTATCAATTAATTGAGGTACAGTCAAATGCCCTTTTTTACAGGAGAGTCATCCACATTTGATTAATCAAAAAGAACTGTTGAGGAAAGAAAATGCAACACATTCTAGGTGGCACACATAAAAAATAATGTGAGATCAAAGCTTAAACCTCAGATATATCTGATGGTAGCCTAATTGTAAAAGAACTACAAATTTGAAGTATAAATTAGTATTTCACACTAGTTAAAAGTAAACACATGTTGCTTACTTACAAATGTATACCTCAAATATAATTTGGAAAATGGTTGAAAATAAATGATAGAAAAATATGGGCACAGCCGCCCCAGGGGCAAGAACCATATCGGCGTTTCCTGAGATCCGCAACACGCCAGGTTGGACCTTGGGGCGCTGGGAAAACGGGCAGCCAGTTCACCTCTCGGTAGCTGTGAGCCTACCGGGGTGAGGGCTAAGAATCAAACATCCATTCTCTCCACCACTACCGCCCCCCCGCGCTAGTAAGTGAGAGCCAGAGATCTGAACATGTCCTGCGAGTTTGACTATATTCGATATAGCAAGTAAGGAGGATTTTCTTCTGCCATCTCTTTGAGGGCAAATATTTTTATCTGTTGTGCTCAATGGTATTGCTCTATTCAATATTCTGTTCTTGTAATTTTGGTATTTCCTTCGATATTGCTCTGACTGATCGAAGGAACAACTATTGTGAAGAAAACCAGATATACTATTATGCCTATTGCTGTTGTCCCTGTGGCCTGCTGTGAGGTTCGGTGCCAATTTCACTGTACTGGCTCAGCTGGCTATGTCCTGTCTTGTTCTGCTGTATTTTACTACCTTCAAAATAAATAAATAAATAAAATAAAAAATAATAATAAACAAGGAAAAAGTTTTTAAAAAGTAAACAACAACAGCAAAACAGATCAACAAGATACTAAGCAACCTGAAACATGATATAACTAAACAGATAATGGACTTAAAAAGCAAAAGGAGGAAAAGCAGGTGCTCTAAAGGATATAACCACATGTATATTTAAGAGTGTAGGAATGATAATTATGTCATTAAGTTTTTGTTGCATCAGAGAACAGAGCTGTCTGCAGCCTCACTGTTTGAATGTTCACTTTGTATGTTTTGATTTTGTAACTTGAACAACTACATCCAGGAAGACAATATGTAATATATCAACTAGTGATTTCTTACTGTTCATTTTTTTAGAAATTCTGTATCATTTCTACCTTTTCTTTTGTTTTGCTTTATTTTTCCCTCTCTTTAAATAAAATTTAAAAAAAGAAAAAAGAAAAATGTATAATAAAGCTACTATTTACAGAAAAGATATTTACAAAAAGATTATTTGCAGAAAAACTGTTAATGTCAAATTTACAGTGCAAAATATTCCACAGAAAAAGAACCAGATCATTGATGGATAAAAAGAATCAAACAACCAAAAATTTATTACATTTAAACTTTGTGTGATTCTTTTAAACAGATGACTAATAAAAGATCAAAATGTTTTGTTTATTTTGCTGCCCTAGCAAAATATCACAGACTAGGTGGCCTACAAAACACATATTTTATTTCTCTTATTTTCTGGAAAGTCCAAGTTAAACACAGATTTACTGTCTCTCACGTGCCTACCCTCTAGTATGTACTCATAATTTCTGTGGCATTCATGGTTATATCATGGTACTTTTCATAAATAATTTTATATTGGTGTTACACAAGTTCTTTCTGTAAAGTCAGTGAACAAAAAAAGACCACTCCTCTCTCATGTATAAATTCAGAGAAACAGCAACATTGTCCAGACTACAAAATGATCAATTAATCTCATAACAAATATAACTATAGTTTTGCCAATAGATGTTATAGCCTCATATTGTTCTTCCCTATTTCATAATAAGAGATAGAGACATCCTATTATGGTATTGTCTCTACAATTGAATCCAATGTGGAACAAGCTCCACTTCCTTGAAACTTCTAGAAAAACTTCCTAATGCAAAACAAATTCCTATGATAAGCAGTCAAAGATTCTCTAATCAAGAACACTTGATTTCAACAGTGTGTATTTGTTCTCACTGCAACATGTCAACAAAACAAGCTGTAATAAAAAAGAGTTTTTTCATGATTTTAATATGTCATGATTTCTCATGATTTTTATATTACTGTAATTAATACATATATGACATTCATGTGATTGTATATGAAATATAATTAAGAAATTGGGGGGAAAACACCCATACTTGTGAGTACCTAAAGGATATTAAGGACATTAAAATAATAATTGCCTTGAGTTTTTTATTAATACATGTTTGCAGTAAATAAAGATTATATTTATTGTGGGGAGTTGGTAAGTGTACATAAGACTTCCTAATTCTCTTTTGTGTGTGTGAGTGTGTGTGTGCATATGTATGTATGTGTGTGTGTTTCCTACCCCTCCCAGCTACCCTGCTCATTCCAAATCTTGGTCCCCTTCCCATTTATAGATGCTTTATTTCCATATTTTCCCTCATTTTTTTCTTTCTTTTTTAACAAGAGAAAAAAGATTTAATAAAACAGTATTATCATCATCCAGGGAGGAAAATTTCCACAAATTTTAATGGCTTACAAACTCGTTATATTTAAAAAAAATATTTGCAGTCAATACAATAATCATCAGTTTACTGGTAACTTCCACCTAATATGTTAAGTGAAAAACAGAACTGTCAAGTTTGTGTGTCCACTAAAAACCACACCGAATGGATCTGGCTAACTGAATGACATGCATACAGGTGTGACAATCAATTACTGGACTAGCCATCAAGTGGCTACAATGGCAAATGTCAAAAGATAAGGGAACCTGAACAGTGCAAGACTGGGGCAAAACAGGTCTCTCACTAAAATAAATAAATGTCCACTTATTGCAATCTTTGAACTATTTCTAAAAAGAACTAACCCACATTTTCAAACCTTCATAAGAATCCAAATTAATTGTACCTTCACAAATAATGAGTATGCCACTTAATTCTGTGTTCATGTTAAGTATTCAATTTTACAGAAGGGATTCTGCAGTTATGTTTCTCAACCTCCTTGTTTATTTCACCTGAGAGGTCATCCTGGGTGTACCAGGTCCTTAAGGACAAGACATTATCAGGTCACTTAGATATAATTCAGTAAACTATTACGGTAGTATTAATATAGAGTACTAAACAGTATCTAAGGAGCCAGAAAAAGCTTATGTGCCCCTCCACATGTCATTCGTGGGCTAAGTAAATAAATGAAATTACACTGATAAAGAAATTACCACACAGCTTTAAAGTTTAAATATAATTATACTGATAAGGAAGCTATCATTTGGTCTAATATATATGTGTGTGTGTGTGTGTGCGCAAGTGTGTGTGTATGTATATATACATTACATACATAAAGTGTCAGCAAATTTACTGCTTTTTAACAAATCCTTGCTTTGGACTAGGGATATAGCTCAGCAGTACAGTGCCTGCCTGGCAAGCACAAGTCCTGAGTTCGATCCTTGTTAATCCTGCCCCTTAAAAAAAGCCTCATTTTTTTCAATTACGATAGTATTATAAAAAAACAATAAAATAATACATGCTACAGTTTTTCCATTAAGATTGCTTAAAAATGAAGCCAATTGCTTTTCATGAGACAAAATTTATCAGTTACTCTGCCTCCAAGTTTAGTTTTTGCCAATAAGATTAGATTATTTAAGTTAAGCAATTGTATAACAACTTTTATATGTGATGTCTTCAGTTGTACTCACTGAAGGTGTCTCTATCCTTCAAAGTTATTTATTACATACAGGGAAGTATTTTTAACTAAAATCTAGTAGGATTTTTCTCTGTCAATAAGAAACAAAATATTTCTATAATTTCTTCCGACTTTTTTCATAGGACATTTCTTTATTCCTAACCTCAAAAAAAAACCCACAATTAAATTATCCTCATATCCATGGTTTTACATTTGCTGTTAATATTCTTCATAGCACTTTTCTCATCAAATAAGCCACAATGTCAAGAACCTCTGATCATGTTCTATAACTTGCATTGCCTTATTTATAGAACATAATTATATATTATCATAGCTTATTCTAGAACATTTAATTACTTAAAAATATTAGATGCTCAGTTAAATAATTAAAATTTAAAAGTGGAAATACTTGTTGCCAATAAAAGCTAATATCCTTCCGATTCTATTTTCTCTCATTAATTTTGAACACATTAAAACTTTTTCTAAATTTGAGTTGCAGAATTGAAACAAAATAAAAATCACCTAAACTTGAATCAATTATCTTTAAATTTTACTCATTTTTTCATAAGAGGCATATTGCACATCTACTAATTAATAATCACTCACAAACCTGAGAACAAAATATCTTAAAAATAAACTTTAATAAAATATTTTCTTTATTACACTTTAAAGCATTATTATTATCTGGAGGTAGAGAATCTATTGTTATTCAGGTTCATTTTTGTATGATAGATGATTTTGAAATTTATTATAGTTTCTATTTATAGAAATTTTAACTCCTTTTATAAATTAATGAACAAGATCGCAACTTGTGTTCTTATACCATGTCATAAGATAAACTGAAGGAGTTGCATTGTTTTCATCTTCCTGATGAAAATCATATGTAATAGATGAAACTTCAGAGCACTGTAATAAATTCAGAGACTAAGAGCCTATTAATCCTACTTTATATGTGATATGTCCAATTAAGGAAGATGATTTCTGCATTTCATCTACTTTGAAGTCTTCTCCTAAACCCTAGGTGGTTAAAAACAATGGGTTTCATTGTTTGTAGTACTTTATTAAATGATACATAGAAGTTAAAGTTAGGAAATCAAAAATACTTAAATCAATCTGCTTTCTGTGTTGTTTTAGAGGATAAACTATATATTACAGGCATATGCATACATCATAGAGTTGTTTCTGTTAAATATGTTCATGTTATGATATTGCAACATACATATTTTTGTTTTGTATAGATATGTGTCCATATACATGATGTGTGATTAAAATTAGAGTGAAATTTTAAATTTTAAAAAATTATATAAAAGACATATTGTCATTAATCCCCTTAAAATAAATATTCTCCCTCACTTCAAAGACATTTATGCCATCATTCTTGCTACTTTTAAAGCATTGCTAGAAGTCCTTTTTAAAGGAGTGATTTATTTGCACAACTCTGGCTGTCTCGGTGGCAGGAATCAATTCAAAATTTTTACCTTTCATGATCATCTTGAGCCAAAAATCTTATGGTGCCAGAGTGGTGAATAACATGAATAATCGTGTACCATAATGTTTATGCACATTCTTCTTTCCATTGCATAGCATCAGTAGCAGCATTCACTGTCTGTTTTTTTAATCATATTGTAAAACCACTCATGAAGTAAGACTTCTAAAACTGCTTTAAAAAGAGCAAAATATGATCGCCTAAGTATGTAGAAAATAAAGTTAACTATTTTGAGGAGAATTCATGGCAATGTGTCTTTTACTCTAATTTTAAAATATTTCACCATAATTTTGGTTTACCCTTGTATATGCTTGTGTACACAAGTGAAAAGCTTGCTTTTAGGAATCTTTTGAGAAATTGAATAAAAGCATATTTTATTGCAACTTCAACCATATTTATAGTTAAGTAATCAAATATAATACACCGTAAGATATAGCTATCTTTTTTCCAAAATTAAATTCTTCCTCTAGTTGTTATGTTAAATATAATTGTACTTTAAAATATAACCCTATTTTGTATCATTTTACTATATATTTCATCCAAACAGACTACATTAATATATCTAACTAATCATGTGTTAAATATTACATAATGTGCATTCAGTTATGTGCATTGACTTGGACATGCAGTAAAATGTGGCACATGTAATTTGATATTTCAAGCAAATTTTTGGCCACATTTTTTATTTAACTTTACCTTTCAAAAAAGAATGTACATAATTATGGGAATCCATTTTATACTAGAAATTAAGGAAGTGCTCAAAGAATGATGAAGATGATTTCAATACCTACTAAGTTTATAACAATCCAAAGAATAATAATCATTTTGACATATGTTCGTATTGTAAATAACTTCCCTTTGCTTGATCAGAAGTTAGTTACTATTTATTTTATATTTTTCATTGGAAATTGCTGGATACTTTAAATTTTATTCCAGCATAGCAGTTGTATTTTCTTGTTCCACAAAATTCTTGTTCTCTTGCAATTTTGTGTTAGTCTTTTGATGGGCTCTTTTTGCTTAATACATGCAAAAATGAACTTAAATTTCCACCATATTTAAGTCTTTGGCATCCTCATGTATTTTTTGCTCAATCTGGAATCCCATAGACGAATATTTTCATTATCCTACAGGGAGTGATGCTTTCTGAATTTTAAACTTTTGAAATCCACAAATAAATGTAGCTAGCCATCATATAGTTTTAAAAAAGACAAATGCTAGTTTTAGATTCCCAAAATTCTAATCAAGTTGATATAACTTTAGTCACAAAGAAGTTAAATGAGAATGTGGTTATAACGTCACATGGGAAAATTAATTCATCTTATTTAACTCCATTTCAAAAATCAATAAGATCAAAAGAGATTGTTAGTGTGAATCATGGAAGACACCTCAAAAGGAAGAGTGAACAATTTATTCAGGAAAATTCAGGGTAAAGATATGCTAAGTCCTCAAGAAAATGGTAGAGCTACTTTTAAGTTTTACTCTCATAATTTTCTAGTAAAACAGCTTTCAAAGTAGTTAATTTTTTGGTTGTAGATGCTTTGTAAGCACTCCTCAAATTATTAACTTGGGTTTCTTCAGAAATGGACAGTAGTAAGAGTAGCCCAATCCAATAATACAAACCCTAAGCATAGGGATGAAACACCAGTTGTAGGTGTATATTTTAGTCTCAAATACATCATTGCTGTAATTGCTATAATCAACTACAGAGTACAAATATTGTAGTATCCAGGTTATAAAATATGAGACTCATGGAAAGGCAATGTTACATTTGGTTGGCCCTCCTTATAAGGCATGAAACTTACCATAATGCCTTTACAAACTTGAGCACATGGCCGAGATCCAGAGTTGGTTCATTGAATTTGAGCATCAACATGAGAGACGTTTGCAAAGTAAGAATACTAGAAAAATGGACTTTTAATCAAAAGCTTACATTTTACATTGGTGGGTTATTTTAAAACAGTGAACACTATGAAGACTTGAAGTGACCTTGGTGGCTAAAAGTAAATTAATAATTTCAGAGGGGCACAAACCGTCACCTCTCAGTGCAAATTACGAATCTATTCTAATGAATGATTTCCAGGTCTAAAATATAGTTTCTATAAATTGCTTATGTTGATGGTGTGCCACATTCATTTACATTCTGTGATAAATAATAAAGCATCGCTAATGGCATAGTAGTTCCATTATGCTTTTTATTACAGTCTGTGACCATGTCGAAATTGAATTTCAAATTTAAAATCTACCCTGGTCTATTGTAATTTTACAACTGAATTTAAATTACTTAAGCCTCTATATGGCACTTTTAAAGACACAAATCTGAGTTTATTCCTAATTATATAATACATCTGAATAAAAACAAGTTAAAATGGGTAAAACACATTATGTAGCTCTAATAAGGATTTGATGCAGTAATCAATTCTTTACTGTAGTATTTTCAATATTTTCTCAAAGAATCAATGAAATTGGCTTAAACATAGTATTTATTGAAAACTACACTACACAGAATTTCATTCTTTGATGCATAAAAAGGTCATTTTTCTTCTAATTTCTGGTAATATTTCATTCTTCATTCAATTAGACTATAAATTTATGTGATCTGAATAAACTAGCTGCATATATAAGGAGCAGTATTTCAAGGAGAATATGTCTCATTGATTTCTCAGGAAACCTTGCTAACTTAGAAGCATGATTCCTAAGTCACTGTGCTTAAACATAAAGCTGAGTATTGAGAAGTAACTAGAGAGGTGAGATAACTAATTTGTATTTTTTTGTATAACTATTAACACAATTAACTGCATTATGTCATGTGTCATTACATCCTGATCACTTATATTTAATTATTTTGATACCTAAATCCAGCACTGCTAGACTTGCCTTAATGCTAAATACCAGTGTTACTATATTATTTTTAAATCTCTTTTATTATTTAGTGAAATACTTTATTTTATTGGATATATTGCTGAAGTCTTTATATACTTTAAGCATTTACTTTTCATTGTAGTAGAATTAAGCAGGTACTCTCTTATCTCCATTTTATGCTTAAATAAACAGAGGTTAATAAGGTTACAAAAAGATAAAGACAGAGCAGCAAGCATAGTTTCTTCTCATCTTTACTTTTTTCTAATTTTAAACCCATATACACTATTTGCTCCTTTCACATACAGACACTTATTACCTGCCAAATCAAACTGTAAATGCAAAAAATGAAAAATACATACTTTATAGTTTCCCCACGATTCTGTTGATAACGTTCATGGTTAATCATCTGGATGTCACTGAGGAGAATTTTGCACCCACAAAATTTGACTTCCTAATATAGTAATTGTGAATGTGACCTTATTTGAAAACCAGATTTTGTGGATGACCAAGTTAAAGTGAGATTGTCAGGATGGTACTAATCCAATATAACTATCGTCTTATAAGGAGGGCATTTGGACACAAATACACTAACAAAAGGAAGATATATAAAAATAGAAAATGGGGTGATGCACCTATAAGACAAGGGGCATCAAAGATGGCCAGCATATTTCCAAATATAGCAGACACTCAGGCAAAATAGCCTTCTTGAAAGTCATAAGAAGGCAACATGTCAATTTCTCTGATTCAAAATGATCAAAACAAAAATGCTGAAGGCCTTGCCCACATGGTGGTTGTGACTTTCTATGTGGAGGAGTAAATAATATGATTTTACCCAAATAAAATAGCCAAAGAAAATTAATTTCATGTCCATGGTCCTGATTTTAATATAAGGCAATGAATTAAGAACCTGGAAGTTTTATTTGCTTATCTATATTGCTTTTCTTTGTTTCTCAGCTGATCTTTGATCCAGAACTTCAGTCTCTAGATCTAGAAGGGTGAAAAATAAGTTATTTTTCCTGAAGTCCTTTTGTTTGTAGCACAGCTGTAATGATCCAAGGAAACGATGGTAAATATGTTGTGTTCCTTGATGTCAAACAAGAAACATACTATATATAAATATGTATCTTAAAAATCTGAATTCAATTTGCTGGTATATTTTTATCAGAATAGCAATGCCTTATTTGAATTAATTAAAAGTCCACAAAAATGAATAATATTTAAAAGCAAAATTACATGTTTTTAAAATCAGGTAAGTAATCAACATAAGATGGAGATGTCTTTATAGTAAAACTTTCTATTTGATGTTAGAAATTAAATAATATTTTGTATTTCATGTAAATGCTTTGATTTCCTACCCTATTGTAAAATATTGATTGTGTAGAACTCCCTAACTGTAATTTTTATGTATTTGGTCCTTTTCACATCTGTAATTTTCAAGATTTTAAACTAACAATCAGATATTTGGACATACAAGCACATTTTAAGTCATTAAATACAATTTATGCTTCTAGGCAAATCACTTTAAAAATAGAACAGTAGTTTTACAAGAAACTAAATTTTGATTTGACATAGGATAAATTTTGTTATACATTTGAAACCTGCTTATTTTATTACACATATTATATTAAGAAAATTCTAGGCTTCTTTCCAACCATGAACTTCAAAGAAAATTTCTTCCCAGTTCTTTTTTTTAATTAAAAAAAAACAAAAACCAGAACGAAGCCAATCAAAACAAAGCAGCAAAACTGGTATAGAACTTCAAAGCAGCATACTAGGAAAACAACAATAGCTACTATAGTATATCTTGTTATCTTCACATTAGTTGTCTATTCCATCAGGTATAGCAAAATCCAATCAGAACGAAACAATAAAACCAACCAAAACGGAACACTGAATAAAGCAAAACAATCCGAACAAAATAAAACAGTGAGAATGAAGACAGAAGAAAATCCCCCATACTTGCTATATTGCATTCTGTCATCCTCCCTATAAATGCTCTGACCACTGGCCTCAGCCAAACAATACAAGCATCTAGCTGGTTTTTGTACCTCAGTTGCTGTCAACTCAATCTTTCCTGCAAACCAGCCAATAGCTTATGGGGTGGGTGTGGAGCAGGACTGATTCTGAGCCTATGTGCCAGTAGGCTCATGGCAGGTGCTGACTTTTCTCCTTCTAGACCCCGTGTGGCTGGCTAGTTGGCTCCTTGTTCAGCTACTCCCAGTCTCTGCATGGCAGCTTCTTGAGAGACACTGATTTTAAAATAAAAGGTATTTCTTCTAATGATTATTGTTTTTACAAGAACCCAGATATTTAGATGAACCCAAATGAATTACAAAAAATCAGGGAGTGTACATAGAAAATGAAAGTTTAGTCTACACAAAATAAGATTCCACAATAAATCACACAATTCAACTGTTACAGATAAAGAGATATGGTTTCAAAAAAAACTGGTAACCTGTTGAAAGCTGAAAAATGTCTTAATAGAAGACACTGAACTTTATTTCTTCCAAGATTATGCTAAGTTTAAGATCCAGATCTGAAATTTGTATCCCACAGTTGCAGAAGTTGATTGCAACATATTAGAGTACAGGAGGTTTTATATTTGGGATGGTATTCAAACAAAGTATACCTAACATATAATTATGTAAATCCATAACTATAATTTATAGTGCAAAGTACTACCTGTATGGCTTTTGTCTGAAACAAATTAGTTTGCTAACTTAGAGCTCTGAACAAGAAATAGAAGTTTACTTTTGGTGACTCCATAAATTTTGCATTCAAGTAAATGTGAAAGAAGTGCCAATTCTTAGTGCCTTGTATTGACATCTCTTATTTTTCTCTTTACATTATCTACTACATTTAAGCAGATTAGCCACTTCTCTTGAGAATTATGAATTTAGGAAAACTTACACATTTTAATATGTGTCTACAGACATTTCTGTCTTTGGGCCTAATGGAACTGCTGCAGATCCAGTAAGACGATGGCTACAGTGATGAGAGCTGTTTTTCCACACCATGACAGACACAAAAGCTAAAAAATTTCATTGTTGTGTTATGTTAAACTTGTGTACTATTTCATTTGCATGAAGAGATTCAGACAAGTGGATAAAATAAATTCCACTCCGGCAGTTAATCTAAAAATGAAAGGATCTATCTATCTGTCTGCTATCAGACAAGACTTGCCTAATCTGGATATGAATTTTCCTGAAAAATGATATAACTTTTATAAAATTTGATCACTCCTTAATCTCAATGTTTGTACACAGAATTAGATATTGCTTCAAGGGCACTTACAAACCGATTTAAATAAAGGTACAGTTATATAAGTGAGAAATTGCAATATTTATTAGGAAGGCTCTCCAATTTAATAATACATTTTTGTGCAGTAGAATAAAAGTAGACCATGAGATTTATAATTTTTATTTTATTTTGTTTTACAAAATACTATTGCTGTATATATCTACCATCAAAAGCCAAAGTTAGCCTGTCATGCTTTGTAAGATTATAATTTTTAAAAGAATAATTTCTGAATGAGAATACTTCAACTTAAATTTAAACATTTCATTGGAAGTGTCCCATTTAGGATGAATTTGAATATTGTGAAAAATGTATGATTGTGTCATATGAAACAATGGGTTTCTTTTCCTTTCTTTTCATACCTCTTTTTATTATTATTTCTTTAGATATTGCTATGTCAACTCACATATTTAGACATAACTTTCCTATTTTCAAATATTATTTTTAAATGTAGTGATTTTTCCATGAGTATTGTCCCTTTTTGAGGTACAAATACTTTCAGAAATTTTTTCTTCTACTTCCATATTTCTCAATACATGGTTAACTTATTTCTTTGTTGATTTCTCAATTTTAAATAATTGCAACTTAACTTTCACAGGGACAAATGAGTAATTAGTTCTCTTACTTGATCCTGAGCACTAAATTATATATTACATACATCTCATGCTTCCCTACCATTACTTCTAGGTCATGATTATCTGCTAAAGGAAACTTAATGAATATAAGATCTTGACTAAAAACATACACTTCTATATATTTTTTTCACAGATGTGTTGGATATTATATTTTGAGGTGAGACATTTCAGTATGGGAAACCATGTATTTCCGGGTTGGAGACAATTTATTAATATTGTCTCCTGTTGGTGTGATATCTATTTTTTTTAGGTTTCTAATCTCCTTTTATATGGAATGACTTTTTGCTTTTGTTTCACTGGATACCTTTATTTTTAGTGGATACTTTCCTCCTTCTACAAATCATCATCTGTTCAGCTAAATTACTCTGTTGATTTAGAGTGTGACACTATGCAAAGAACATTTATTCATGGGATGTAAGAAGAAGGAATGTTTCCAAGCTTTACATCAATTTTGAAAATCAGTGCTAAAACTCTGACTTAAGTCTGTGTAATTACAATAGAAGATTGTCCCCAGTTAAGTTTAACTGTGGTATGAAAAGGAAGAGACAAAAGTTTTTCTCATAACTGAAAATATTTTCATGGGTTACATCTATTTTTCTGATGGTTAAACTTCCAAACTTCTCCAGATACAGTCTATTAGTATCTATGCTGAGTTTGAAAGAATTTTGAAAAAAGGTTCTGTGTGTTAATACATGCTGATGTTAAATATGACATCATTTCAGTAAATTTGTAAGGGTTCTGGAAAAGACTCAACAAAGAGTATAACAATAAGGTTACTTAAATATTCATAAACAGAATTATATGAGTAATAGACAATTCAATAACTCAGGGGTTTTAACGAGGAGGAGCTGTTACCAGTCCTAAGAATCAGTGCACAAGTGGAGAGAGTTGGCACCGGGATTTAGTAAAGCAGGGAGCCTAGATAGTCGATATGTAGGCAGCCAGTATCCAGAAGAGGGGGAATCAAGGGATGAGGTGCCTTCAAGTCTATCCAGCACAACTTTCCTCTCCTGAGACGAGATCCTCTCTGGATTAATGTTTTCCCAATGATTTTGTGGGTGGAGTAAATACCGAATGTTATTGCACGGGGTTGCTATCAGAGAGAACTGGAGTATCTATCTATTCATTACACAGAATATCAATTAATATTGCTGCAGTCAACCCTAAAATTCCTTTCAGAAGGATTTTTTTGATATATGTTAAAGCTCTAAAACCACAAATATAAGTAAATTTATATCTGATTAACATAAGTAAAACATTACATGTTTTGTCTGGAACACAAGAGCACATTTTTAAAATCTTCGTGAGACTCCAATACTGTTCTCTGTTTTTCTTTAAGGAAGAAAGCAACTTGGAGGTATGCTACAAGAACAAAACTGCTTAGATCCCAGAAAAGGCAATCCTGAGTTTAAAAACCATTCTTCATTTATTGTTAACTAAAGTCTCTGATATGTGTATATCTCATATGAAAGTAGAACTCATATGAAATTAATTGAGAATTTGCATGTTATTGTTAATAGAGTGCTTGGAATTCTGCTCATTTACCCATTACTATAGAAGCAATCAGAGTTGTTTTGATTTTTTTACTGAATTATCTCCCAGGAAATAATTGGCCAATGTCAATGAATTAAAACAGGCTGGCTGTAGAATCAGAATTCTAAAGATACTGGTTTTAGATTTCTACTGGTGTTGTAATAAATTATCACAGATTTTGAGCCTTAAAACAGCATAAATATTTTACAGTAGAGGAATTCAGAGGGATGCACTTTTTCACTAGTATACAAGGAAGGTACTGGAAGGTGTTGTTTGTACTTTTAGAGATTTTAGGAGATAATTCTCTTACCTTATCAGTCTCTGGAGGTTACCTGCACATGTTGGCTATTGAGACTTTAAAAATAATCAGTGACATTTCTTATCTTTTCCTGACTCTGACCCTTTGTCTCATTATTTTAGTTTTTTAGTGCATGTGATCCTGACCTCAAAGCATGCAAGACAATGACTATATTATTGAGACACTTCACTGGTTATCATTTTTTCACTTGTTAATAAAGTGGACCTATCCAGAAGAGCCACCCTAATCTCTTCCTTACTTAATCATACTATAAAGTCCCTTGGCAATTTGGGGTTATATATTCAGAGAGCCCAGTGACCAATTTGCTTACCACAATGTTATTCAATCAAATATTTGTCTACATACCATTGAAAATAAACATTGCAGGTGCAATTTTAGTTAATTGATATCTGTTAATAATAAAGCAGAGAAATAATGCCTATCTGTGTATGTGTACAAACTCCTTAGGAGAACATAATTTTTATGTAGTGCAAACATGTTCCTGCAAACAGTACAAATAAAGTTTACATCATTCTAAGGGCAAAATAAAACATGGATAATAGAAAACAGGAAGATAGATATTTAGCAAATGGGAAAGAGATGAAGATTTGGAGGAAGAGGTTATACCAGGAGTGTGGGACATAAAAAATGTTAGGAAATTTTATATATGAACTTACTACCATGAATTTAATCATTAAGTACTACAAATTTGCACTACTAAAAATGAAGAAAAAGTTTTTTTAAAATACATGATTCTTACTATTATGTTTGGATAGTCTTTGTGTTACACTTTATAACTTTTTATTTGTCTGATAAATTGATAGAAGAACTGATCACAGCAGAAATTTAATGATTTACTTTATATGTAAAGATGGGGCTAAAAATTCATAAAGTTATGTGACTGTAATAATGTGATAATAGATTAATAATTGTCTCCTCCAGTGACCAAAACATTCTTCATTTTACTTTCTTCTCATCTAGAAATGATGTTCTTTCAATGTTCCTTCAGTTAAGAATAACTTTTGTAGACTCAGCCCATGTATATTTTTCCAAATTATAAAATTTCTTTTTCAATCCATTTTCAGTAGCTTTTGTGGAAGAAAAAAAATATTGCTATTCCCTTCCTTATATGGTTTACACACATGGCTAGAGTTAGTTTACATTAATATTTTAATCCTATTCAGATGTTTAAATCAAAAACTCTATCTATATTTATTGGTAAATGATGCTGCATGTAAATAAATAAGCTTAAATTTTAGGTCCTATCATAATAGTCATTTAATACTGTATGTAACAAATATATTTCTCTGATAATTATGGCATGTTTTTCATCAATAACCTCTTTTTTGGCTATTGTTCCTGGTAGGAAGTATAGTAGGAAGTACAGTATAAATTTGTACCATGGTAGTAATGTGTTTTTTCAAAATTTACTTCCTATAAAACAAGAGTGCAAGAGGGTTGCATATTCAGTTAGGAAAGAATGTTATGAGCTGAGGGTTGAGATAAAATAGACTCCTATGTACTCCGACATTTCTTATTACATTTTACACTAGAGACACAATGTGATATTTATAAATATGATTCTTATTTATTTAACTAATGAGGATAGTCTCAAGTTGTCTCCATTTACCTATGAAGGCCTCAAGATCATCCTTTTTATAGCTGAGTAATATTCCATTGTATAAAAATACCACATCTTTTTCATCCACTCTGCAGTTGATAAGCATCTTGGTTGTTTCCAAGATTTAGCTATTTCAAATTGTGCTGCTATGAACATGGGTGCATATATATCTCTGTGATATGACCTTTTCAGTTTTTCTGGGAAAATAACCAGGAGAGGAATAACTGGGTTGAATGGAGCTTCCAATCCTAGTCTTCTGAGAATTCTCCATATGGATTTCCACAGTGGTTGCACCAGTCTACATTCCCACCAACAGTGGATCAGTGTTCCTTTTTCCCTGAAGACTCGCCAACATTTGTTATTAGTTGATTTCTTGATAGCAGCTATTCTTTCTGGAGTGAGGTAAAATCTCATTGTTGGTTTAATTTGCATTTCTCAAATGACCAGTGATGGTGAACATTTCTTCATGTATTTATTTGCCAATTGTATATCTTCATCTGAGAACTGTATGTTCATCTCAGATGCCCATTTTTGGAGATAGTCTTTGAATTTGGGGGCTTGATGTTTTTCAGTTCTTTATATGTTCTGGTTATAAGTCCTTTGTCTGAGGAGGTTGCTGGCTAAAATCCTTTTGCATTCTGTGGGTTTTCTTTTTACTCTGTTGGTGATTTCTTTTGAAGTGCAGTAACTTTTCAATAATTTGAGATCCCAGTTGTTGATTCTTTGAAGCATTTCCCATGCAGTTTTTGTTTTGTTCATAAATGCACTGCCTACACCTATGTCTCCAAGACTTCTACTTACCTTGTCTTCCAGTAGATTTAGTGTTTCTGTTTTAATATTTAGGTCTGTGATCCATTTAGACTTTAGTTTTGTGCATGGTGATAGGCTTGGATCTAGTTTCAGTCTTCAACATGCAGAGAGCCAATTTTTCCAACATCATTTACTAAAGAGGCTATCCTTCTTCCAGTGGACATATTTAGCCCCTTTGTCAAATATCAGGTGGCTGAGTGTCTTTATAGTGGTTCTTGCATCTTCTAATCTGTTACACTGATCCTCAGGTCTATTTCTTTGCAAGAACCAAGCTGATTTTATCACTGTGGCTTTATAGTACTGTTTCGAGTCAGGAATTGAGATGCCTCCTGCCTTGCTTTTGTTGCTTAGAATTACCTTTGCTATTCTAGGTTTCTTCTGTTTCCAAATGAATTTTAGTAGTGTTTTCTCTAGATTTGTGAGGTATGTCAATGGTATTTTGATTGGGATTGAGTTAAATCTGTATAAAAGTTTTGGGAGTATAGCCATTTTCATAATGTTGGGTCTTCCTAAGCAAGAGCAAGGAATATCCTTCCATTTTCTAATATCTCCTTCGATCTCTTTTTTTAGCGTGGTATAATTTTCAGCATATAGGTTTTTTACATTTTTAGTTAGGTTGATTAATAAATATTTCATTTTTTACATGTTATTGTAAAGGGTGATATTTCCATAATTTCTCTCTCAGTGAGATTTTGTTTGTGTACAGGAATGCTATTGATTTTTGAGCATGCACTTTGTATCCAGCTACACTGCTGAACTTGTTTATTACCTCTAGTAGTCTTTTAATGGAGATTTTTGGGTCTTCTATATAGAGTATCATGTCATCTGCAAATAGTGATAATTTAACTTCTTCTTTCCCTATCTTTACTCCTTTTATTTCTTGTCTGATTGCACTGGCTAGTGTTTCCAGAACTATATTGAAAAGGAGGTGTGATAGTGAACATCCTTGTCTTGTTCCTCATTTTAAAGTGAAAGCTTTCAGTTTTTGTCCATTTAGTATAATGTTGGCTGTTGGTTTGTCATAGATGGCCTTTATAAGGTTGAGGTAGACACTGTGTATTCCAAGTTTCTGAAGAGTTTTTATCATGAACATGTGTTGGACTTTGTCAAAAACTTTTTCTGCATCTAACAAGATGACCATGTGGTTTTTGTTTTTGGCTCTGTTGATGTGGTGTATTACACTTATTGATTTGCGTATGTTAAACCATCCCTGCATTCCTGGAATGAACCTCACTTGGTCATGATGTATAATCTTCTTGATGATTTGCTGCATTCTATTTGCCAGTATTTTGTTGATGGTCTATAGTTCTCTTTTTTGTTTGTATCTCTGTCTGGTTTTGGTATCAGAGTAATACTTCCCTGCAGGAATGATTTAGGGAAGATTGCTTTCTTCAAAATTTCATTGAAGAGTTTAAGGAATTATTGGCATCAGATATTCTCTAAATTTCTTGTAGAATTCAGCTGTGAATCTATTCAGACCTTTGTTGGTAAGATTTAATTGCATTTTCAATTTCAATAGCTGATATTGGGTTGTTCAAAATTGCTATATCATGGGCTGTGATTTAGCTCAGTGGCATAAGTGCCTGCCTTGTAATTGCAAGGGTGTAAGTTTGATCCCTGGTACAAAAATAAATAAATAAATAAAAATAAAAATAAAAAAATTGCTATATCTTCTTGGTTGATCTTTGGTAGTTCATATGTTTCTAGAAAACTGTTCATTTATGCTGTGTTTTCCATTCTATGTGAGTAGAGATTTTCAAAGTAGGTATTCATGATCTTTTGGATTTCCATGGGATCTGTAATAATTTCTCCCTTTTCAATTCTTATTGCAAGAATTTGGGTTTATTTTTCTTTCTAAGATTAGCTAGGGGTTTGTCAATTTTGTTTATTCTCTCAAAAAACCAGCTTTTCGATTCATTAATTCTTTTTTTTTTTTTTTTTAGTTTCAATTGCATTGATTTCTGCTCTAATCTTTACAATTTCCTTTCTTCTATGAGTTTTGGGTTTAGCTACCTCTTCTTTTTCTAGAAGCTTGAGATGGAGCATTAAGTTGTTTATTTGTGCTCATTCTGTTTTCTTGATTTGACAGTTTATTGCTATATATTTCCCTCTTAAGATCCATTTCCTTGCATCCCACATGTTACAGTATGTTGTTTCTATATTTTCATTGAATTGTATGTATTGCTATATTTCTTCTTTAATTTCATTTGTAACCACTGGTTGTTCAAAAGGTTGTTATTTAATTTCCATGTATTTATGCAGGTTTTGCAATTTCCTTTGCCATTAATTTCCAATTTCAGTGCACTATGGTCAGATATTATGCATGGTATGATTCCAATACCTTTGTATTTACTTAAGAATGTTTTATGGGATAATATATGGTGTATTTTGGAGAATGTCCATGTGCAGCTGAGAAGACTGTGTATTCTGATGTGGTTGGGTGGAACATTCTGTAAACATCTACTAAGTCCAATTGCTCACAGGTGTAATTCAGTTCTGTTATTTCTTAGCCAACTTTTTGTCTAGTTGATCTATCTCTTTATGACAATGGGCTGCTAAGATCTCCTGTTATAATTGTGTTCATGTGTATTATGTTTTTCATGTCCATTAGTATCTGTCTTATATCGTTGGGTGCTCTTCTATTTGGTGAATATATATTTATAACTGTTAGTTCTTCCTTTTGAATTTTTCCACTAACAAGTATGTAGTGACCTTCTCTATCTCTTTTAATCATTTTAAGTTTGAAGTTCATGTTGTCTACAAATAGAATAGCTAACCCTGCTTTTTCTGGATTCCTGTTGCATGGAATACTGTTTTCCATCCTTTGACTTTTAATCTATGAGTCTCCTTTTGGGTCAGATGTGTTTCTTGTATACAGCATATTGTAGGATCCTGTTTCTTGATCCATTCTGTCAGTCTATTTCTTTTTATAGGTGAATTGAGGCCATTTATACTTATGAATATCACTGATATGTACTGGCTTGACTTTGCCATGTTATGTTCCAGTTGTTTCTTTCTGCTTTTCCCCTTATTTAATTGCTTATCCTACCTGGTCATTTCTTTCTGCTGTTGTTTTGGGGATTGTGGTCATTTTTATCTCTGTCTAGTATGTCTTTCAGTACTCTTTCTAAGGTTGGTTTGGTGGACATGAAATTCATGAGTTGTTGTTTGTCATGGAAGTATCTTGTTTTCCATTAAATTTGAATGAAAGCTTTGCTGGGTACATCAGTCTGGGTTGGAGGTTGTTTTGTTTCAGGGCTTGAAATACCTCACTCCAAGCTCTTCTTGACTTGAGGAATTGTGCTGGAAAGTCTGCCATGATTCTAATGGGCTCTTCTTAATAGGTGTGTGGTTTCTTTTCTCTGACAGTTTTTAGTATTCTGTTTTTATGCTGTATGTCTGAGATCTTAATTATTATGTGTCTGGGTGTGGATCTATTGTGACTGTGTGGTATTGTATATGCCTCACTTATCTGTGTATCAGATTATTTCTCCATGTTTGGGAAATTTTCTACTATTATTTCTGTAAATACTTTATGTATGTCATTTGCCTGGACTCCTGTATCTTTGCTAATGTCCATTATTCTTACATTGTTGCTCTTGGCATCATCATGAAGCTTCTGGATTGTCATTTCATGCTGTTTTGTTATTTTTAAAAGTTTTATCCTTTCTTGATCACTAATTTTGATCCTGTCCTCAAGGTGCAAATTCCTATGTTCAGCTTCCTTTAGACAGTTTTGGATGCTTTCTATAGAATTTTTTGTTTCTTGGTTGTGTCTTTGAGTTTGTTTCATGAATTCTGCTTGTTTTCTATATTGTTCATTCAAAGTTTTAATCAGTTTACCATGGTCATGTACTTTTTCTGTAGTTCTTCTTTAGCTGAATTCAACAACTCCTTTACTAAAGTTGTTATTTCTCTTAAATGGGAGAGTACTTCTAATATGATTTCCTCTAAAGCCTGATGGAGTTGTTTTTTTATTTCACTCACTATGTTTTCAGAGATTCTCGGTGTGTTACTTTTGGGATCCTCTATTTCAATGTCTCCTATACTTGCTTCTGGTGAACTATATGTTTGAACTGCATTTTGCTTTTTTGTTTTGTCATTTTCACTCTAACTAATGTTTTTTATGTGTAGGAGGGCATCACACACACTCTTTTCAGACTCACCAAAGTCTTAACAGTTAGTTGGAAGGGGTTTTACTACTGGCCCTATTTATCCACTGTACACCTCTATTTTAGGGGCATACGCACCACACTGATACAGTTAATCTACTGTAGTCCAAGCTTTGCCACCTGGGAGCAATGTTCCAAAGCTTTTCACATTAACTGGAGCCTGTTGAGGTCTTCTGATATTCCAGGTGGGAGGGCAGGCCCAGCAGAAGCAGTCCAAGGCAGTTTTCAGTCTTGGGTGGGCTTCTGAGATGTTTCAGGTAGCAGGGTGGGCCCTCGGGGGAGGTTCCAGGCAGCCTATTCCTGAGGCGGGCTTCCTTGATGTTCCAGGTGGCAGGGCGGGCCCTGGGTGGGGGGGTTACAGGCAGCTTACCCTGATGCAGGCTTCTGCTAAATTCCCTTCTTTGTTATTTTTAGAAGTTCTATCCTTTCATGATCACTAATTGCGATCCTATCCTGGAGGTCTGAAATCCTATCCTCACCTTCATTTAAATATTTTTTCATGCTTTGAATAGAATTTTTTATTTCTTGGGTGTCTCTTTGAGTTTGTTTCATGAATTCTGCTTGTTTTCTATATTGTTCATTCAAGGTTTCAATCAATTTCCCCTGCTTCTGTATTTTTTTTATCTACTTCTTCTTTAGCTACATTCAAAAACTCCTTTACTTAGTTTATTATTTCTATGTTTACATAAGTGAATGCTTCTGATTTGATTTCCTCTATAGCCTCATGGAGTTGTTTTTTTTATTTCATTTGCTATCTTTTCTGAGACTTCCTGTGTGTTACTTTTGGAGTTCTCTATTTCAATGTCTCCTGTACTTGCTCCTGGTGAACTAGATGTTTGAGATTATATTTTGCTTTTTCATTTTGCCATATTTCCCTTTTGATTTAGTGTTTGGTCCTCCAATTCTGCTAGTATCAACTGATGGTAGTGTGTCTCTTGTGGTCCTAATGTAAGGTTTTTGTTTGTCCAATTTTTAGGTCTCACAATGAATAGTTGGGCCAGTCACCTGACTTCCCAGTGCAGGGCCTGTTGGGTGAATCCTATTTTCTTCCTGTGCTGACAAGCCTAATAGTACTGATGTAAGTCAATTTGTAGTTCCTGCTATTACTTTATCTTCATGTTATTCCAGGACATCAGATCTCCCTGTCTATAGTATTTGTGTTGGCTGAGGCTGTACTGTGTCCCTATTGTGTGCCTCTGTCTCATAAGCCCTTTTGATTTTCTTCAAGTTGGGGGAGTCCTTCTTGGCACACTCCTCACTCTGCCTGATGTTTTCTGTTTGTAGAATGGGGTCACCCACACTCTTTTCAGACTCACCAAGGTCTTACAGTTAGTTGGAGGGGGCTTTATTATTGGCCGTATTTATCCACTATACACCTCTATTTTAGGGGCATACTCTCCACACTGCCTGGAGCCTGCTGAGATCTTCTGTTTCTGTGAGGCAGTTACTGAATCTCCCTTCAAACTAGCACAGTTAATCTGCTATTGACCAAGATTCATCTGGTAGTGAAGTTCCAAGTTTGCCCCATGCACTGGGATGCTGCTGCGACATGTGGTCACGTCCCAGGGTTGGATTCTGGGCCTTGCTCACTGCTTGGAGTTCACTGGGCATCTCATCAAGTGTTTTTACAACATGAAGAACCAGATGAAATATTGGTGACTTTGTTTTTCCATATCATGTACTAAAAAGAGATAGGGGACACAGGCACAAATGATAGTCTTATTTGTAGCATTAAATACAAGTGAAGCAAATCTGTTCACAACACTCAAGACCTAGAAAGTTCAGCTGAGGGCCTGGATCCCACAGTAATGCCCAGCGTGAATCCAGTTGAAGACCTAGAGAATATAACAGTGCCTCCCATGAGTCCAACTGGAGGTCTAGAGCAAAAAATGAGGACTCATGAAGTCTGTTTTATGGATCTGTGCTAGGAAACCCCAAAGGTCAGCAGTGAAAGCTAGCAAGTCTATGCCAATGGAGTAAAGGATCTGTGCAAGTATGTTGTGTGCTCTACACTGGAATCAAAGGATGACATTGAAAATAAGGGCCAGGGCTCCCCTGAAAAGTAACACAGCTATATTCAGTGACAATGAAGTCCTGTGTTCCTCCAACAATGGGAACAGTTGAGTATGTGTCAGGAAGCCAGGGTGACAGCTTCTCTTGGAGATTAGACAGCATTCATTTTTCCCTCTGGAGCCAGAAAGCAATGCTCACTGTAAGGACCAGAGCTCCTCTGAAGTGAATCACAGCCACTCTCAGCAAGCCCCAAGCCCCTCTGATAACAATGGCTGATTCATATCAGGGAAGCCAGCATAACAAGCTCCTCCAGGACAACCAACACAACAGAAAATGCTAAAGGATATTCTAAGGGGAGACAAAGATGACCACAGTACCAGGAACAGCAGCCAAAGAAGATCACCAAACAGGACATGCAAATGAATGAAGGGGAAAAGTGGAGGACAAACAGCAAGTGGAAAGCATGGCAGAGACAAACCAATGTATGCTGGTTGTAACCATTAATGTAGACAGCCTCAGGTCAGCAATAAAAAGAAGCACAGGGAAAGTGGATCAAGAAACAGGATACATCAATGTACTGTATACAAGAAACACATTTAACTCAAAAGGAAATTCATAGACTGTAAATCAAAGGAGAGAAAATAATTGTTCTATGTGACAGGAGACTAGAAAAAAGCAACAGTAACTTTCACATCAACCACAGAATGGATAAGAAAGATATAAAATGTTCATACAATAGAAAGCTACTCAGCAATAAAATAGGATAATCTTGAGGCTCTTGTAGGTAAATGGATACAACTGGAGATCACGTTCCATGGGTGAAATGGTTTGAACTCATGTGGGCAAATCCTAACTTAAAAAGCAGAAGTTAGTGGGATCCAAAAGGCACAATAGATATTATAAAAATGATAGGGGAGAAAACACCTAGGAGACTAGATGGTAACTACTATTAATTTCTTATTGTCTTTTCTAGAACTCTGGTATAATTTTCATAATTTTGTTAGGTTTGGTTTTGTTCTGTCTTGTTAGATTTTACTGTGTCTGATGGTATGGACAACTATTTTGAACATAAGAGATGCATTATGGTAATCATGGTTGGTTTCCTATTATCTTGTTCCAAAATCTTATAGTGCTTTCATTCATTTAATTTGTTTTATTCTGTGTGATTTTATTATGTGTGATGGTAGGAACAGACATTTTGAAGAAAACAAGACATTATGGTAACCATTGCTGATTTACTATCATCTTGCTTTGAAGGCCTATCATGCTTTTCTTCTTTTTTTTTTTTGATTGGTTCTATTCTGTTGTGTTTTATTTCATTTTATTATATGTGATAGTATGGACAACTTTTTTGAAGGAAATGAGATATAGTAACCATTGTTCATTTCCTATTATCTGGTTTTGAAGTCCCATAATGCTTTCATTCTTTTGATTGGCTTTATACTATTTTGTTATGTTTGATATTATTGTGGGTAAAGGTATGCTCAACTATTTCAAATAAAACAAGAGACATTATGCTAACCACTGTTGATATCCTGGTGTCTTGCTTTGAAGTCCTGAGTTGCTTGCATTGTTCTGTTCCGATTTGCTTTGTTTTGTTTTATTTTACTTTCATCAAAATTAAAAAAAAAAACAGTTACTCATTTAAAGGAAGAGCTAGTTATGATGGTCCATTCTGTTGAACAATAGGATAAAAATGTTATGATTAAATGTGAATTTCCTAAACTTTCATAGAGGATACTAGATATAGCCCACTCAGTTAATTCTCTGAATAGACACCTGAAACATAACATTGGTATAAGGATTTTATTCTTGTCTTTTCTGGTAGTAACAAATAATCATATAAAAACTACCCAAAGTTTAAGAAGAAGGAGTTGAGTGGCTCACACATATAATTACATTTTTACCTGAACTTTCCATGTATTTAAATAAATGCATTAGTCTTTATAACTGAAAACCTTTTAAGGATATGATCTCAGATATACAAGTAACAAAAGCAATTTTAGACAAATGAGATCACAAAAAACTAAACATTTTCAGCACAGTAAAAGAAATAATCAACAAAGGGACAGCCTATAGAAAATGGGAAAATATTTGGGAACCATGTATCTAATATGGGATCAGTGAATATATAAGGACTTCAAATAACTTAATAGAAAAAATAAAAGCAAAATAGTCTGATTTAAAGATCAGTAAAATAATTGAATCAACATTTTTCAAAAGAAGACATAGGAATGGCCAAGATGCATATAAAAGAATGTTCAATGTGTATAATGAAACAAAAAAGAGAAAGTAAAATGTGATAGTGCCTTACCTCAAAAAGAAAAAAAATAGAAATGATAAAATGAATTTGAAGAAAACAGGATGCTTATTATATCACTGTTTTAAACATAATGTATTATGTCTTTTTAGAAAAATTGTGTGGAGCTGTCTCAAAATAGTAAAAATAATGACGTTGTATAATTCAACAATCTCATCCATATGTATTTGTGCAAAGTAAATTCAACATATCAAAGACAAATCTGCACTCATATGTTTATTGCAGCAGTATTTACAAAGTAAACATGATATAGCATTAACATAAGCACCATTAAAGGATGAATAGATACAGCAAATGCGATAGACTTATGTAATGGAGTAATATTTAGGCATTAAAAAAAGATGAAATTCTGTCACTTGTAGTAACACATATGAATGCAGAGGACATTATGTGAAATGTAGCAAGCTTTTATTGCATTCATTCATAGACTCTGAAAAGTGTGGATTGCATAGAATTGAGTAGAATACTGGTTACCAGAGTCTAGGGAAGGATAGGAGTAAGATGGAGACAGGTATTTAATGAGTACCAAATTACAGTTATATAGGAGAAAAAAAATTTTATGTTCTCTTATAGTAGGTGATAATAGCAACATCATAGTATTTCAAAATATTTATGAAAGAATTTTGAATCTTCTGTTAAAAAGTTTATCACTGAACTGAAGGATATACTATATATTTTGAATGAATTATAATCTATATATCAAAATACCATACTATACCCCATAGATACATACAAATATCATGCCTTAATTAAAGGTAAATTATAACTTTAGAAACCTGAAAATATGGTATTAGAAACATAGAGATTACTAGTTTCCCCCACTAATCCCAAATTTAGCTATTGATCCAATAATTTAAATCAGTAGTGTGTGCCTCATCCACCCATACAGATGTTAAAGGGTATTATAAAAGACAGTAAGTATAAAGAAAGTAACTGTAAAAGGCAGTAACATTGCATCTTTATTTTTAAATAGTTTTTAGTATGATGCTATATAACAATACTTTTATAAGCAGTCTGATGAGACATCCGGACCAGATTTATTTTGATGTATAAAATTAGAACTTTACCATGTTTGATTTGCTGAATCATGGATTCTTGAGGAATTATGATGTTTTTTACAAACTGAAAGTTGATGTTTTTGGACACTATAGTCAGGGAACCATTGCCTTAGAGTTCCCAAAGAGTATAGCCTATACAGAAATTTTCAAAACTAAAATTTACCAGTTAGCCTTTGTCTTTAATTTTCCCCTTTTGATCATTTTTACTCATTCCCAGGGTGATCATAAATATAATAATGTAGACCAGCACTAGGTATCAGAGTTTATGTTATGTTTTTGTGTTCAACAAATCCTTCCTTTAATGATTTGGGACTATAGATTATTTTTATTTTCTGTTTATTGCTCTTACTGTCTTTTAGTAAAATGCGATCTTATTCTATTATTCAGGTCTTTTGGAAGGGCTATGTGAGTGATGCAAAGGAGGAAGTAAGGGAACAAATTATGTAGAAATTCTTTTAAATTAACATATTTCCTTCTCCAGTCTAGGCTCCCCAGGCTTCACAGAAAGCTGTGGATAGCTGAATTGAGGAAGATTCACGCAGAACTCTTTTCACTTCTCAGGGTACTGAGTATAGATAGCTGTTGTTAGTCAGTGTGCCCTACCTTGTCAGAGTTCAACCTATAGTGAGTTTACTTTTTGTTTTCGTTCTATTTTGGCTAGTTTTTCTATTGCTCAGGTAAAATATCTGACATTGACAACTGAAAAGACAGATTTAATTTGGTTCATGGTTGCAGAAGTTTCAGTCTATGGTTGGCTGGCTTCAGGCAAGAATTCATGGCAAAAACTCATGGGAAGCAGAGGAAAGTTGCTCCCTTTTGATAGCAGGGAAGCAGGACACCCAGGAACAGCGCCAGAGAGAAATATACAAAGGCATGTGCTAGTGACTCTGGTACCAAGTAGACCCCACCTCTTTCATACATTCAACTGTGATCATCAGTGATGAGTTTGTTGGTCCCATTAGCCAATAACCTCTCTAGAAACGTCTTAGTCTGCAATAAATAACAATGAAGATTGTCACACGTTCTTTCTTCAAAGGTTCATTTTCTCAATTTCAGTGAGCTTTCAAGAATATGGATTTATCTACAATTGTTATCAAAATTAAAGATTTCTTCAAAGAGAATTCTGGATTCCATGTAACAAGGCATGCTGCTAGAAACTGTTCCATTTTATCTCTAAGTAGTCTGTTAAAAAACTAAACTCATTTCTTCTGAAAACACTCAATATTGATTAACTGTCTGGATCAGGAAAACTAATATTGCCAGGGTTTTCATCCCTGACATTAATGTTTAAAGTCCTAAAAGTAAAATATTTTTTTTTTCTAAAATTAAAATCTTTATGCTTTTATCTTTGATTTCTTCATGGTGCTTTTGGTGATTAAATAGCTACCAACCAACAACTTGGCTATCCTTTCTGTAAAGAGATCTACTTCGTAAATTTGTACTACTTTTTAGAATATTTCCACTTTACTACTATGCATTCCATTATCACCATATCAATACATGATTAACAGATATCCCATTCTTAGCATCTTTATGATAAAAACTTTCTATCTTCTAACATTATTTACTTTCTCTCTCTTCTTTGCTTCTTGTTCTTCTCAAGAATATCAGGTTTTATACCCAGGTTTTTGGAAACAATTCACCTGCTAATACAAATCACAAATATTTCTCACTTTCTAAGACTATGTCTCCAACCATATTATGTAATACTGTTAACTGTTACCTAAGAAGAATATGGTACTTTTACTTTGCCACTATCAGAATAGATTACATACAATTCATTAACTTATTAATTCATTTGCTGACTTATCAATGATATATTGATTACTTGCTTTCACTTATGTACTGTGATAGTCATTAAGTAAAAATGGTTACAGTTTAAAAACATTATAAATGACAGTTATAGGAATGACATTACATGATAAGTGAAACATTTAGTTGGCTTAAATTAGAAAAAATTAATCAAAAAGAATTAGTCTTCAGACATTTCCAAAAATATGAATAGCAGGTAGTCAATTGAACAGTAAAGAGAAAAAATATAAAACCACAGAAACCATTAAACTATCATTCTGATATATATGCTTCTACCTTCATACTGATTAAAATAAATAGTGTTTGTTTCCTTACATATCTATATTCATGACAGAGCATTTTTGGATCTTTATTTTTTCACTTGGTATGATTGGTTACAAACCATGAGATATAACAGATATCCAATAAATATTTACAGTCAGATAGTAACTTCATTTATGCAAACTTTGAAGATGCAGGACAAGATACTGTCATATATATATATATGCATATATATATATGAAACTGATCTTAAAAATATGACAAATGAACTGTCTTCCTATTGGGACTCTAATTTCAGGTTCATAAACTTCTACCAAAAGATAAAGCCCAAAATTTGTACATTTGAAAATGTAAACATACTTTTGCTTTACTTAAATTATTATTTATTTAATAAAATAGTTCAGGCCAAAAAGAGATGAAAGTTATACCTGACAAGAAAAATTTTATCACTGACTAGAGACCCATATCCACTAATGAAAGTCTGTAATGTAAAATAATACATTATTTGAGATATCTTTGGAACATATTCATGATGCATTTACAAACATTTAGGAACAGAATGCTGGGCAGCTTTTCAAATCAATTTCTTTACTCTATCCCAGCTTTCATAAATGGCTTTCATTTATTCTCTGCCATGTACTTTTGGCTTGTGGTGATATTTATAATGAGTCAATCAGCAAAGGTGACTGACTGAATTGATTTATACCAGATGGACCTATCCCCTTCACATAAAAATGGCATGAACTCCATAAATCTAAGTTCTAAAGGTGCTGGCCAGCTTTAATGAAAGCAGAGACATTCATCCAACAGGCATGAGCAATAGCTTTGCCTCTGTTACTTTAGTTCTGCCAGAAGGAAGAGGACTTCTAAGATAAAGCCAATGAAACTTTAATTATTTCCTGGTAGTTGCCTGTTTTATATGCTCTACACATTTTAAACTTTTAAATATTTCTCAGAATTATTAATCTAAAGAGACTCTCAGATACCAATAAATCAGCAAGGATAAATAAGAAGACTAACCCTTATTGAGTAATCACTTGATACTACCCATTTAGGTGAACACTTTGAAATCTCATTTATTTTTCACAGAAGCCTATGTAAAATACTAAAATGTCCCATGCCGTTTAGCATTTGAAGAAGCTAATGAAACTGAGGCATCAGACAAGGATAATAAGCCATTCACAGTCAGATAAGAGGCAAGAATGGGAAAAAAGATTTTATCTTCAAGCTTTTCCACAACAGCACTTCTCACCTCCTACTATTACAGCACTGTAGAAAATTCAGATTTATAAGAATCCTGCAGTAAATAGAAAATGAACAAATATAATTTAGTGCATTTTTATTTAATCATAAGGATGTAACTGAAAATTTAAACAAACATTGAAATAAAATATGTATGTTTGTTAGTTGCAAAGACAAACTTGAAAAATATTTAAATAATCTAGGCATGAGAAAGAGGGGATGGTCTATAAAGTAGTGCAGCTATGCAGAAGCTATTTGGAATATGAGTCTCACTGAAATATTTATGCCTAGGATAAGTGTAATTTGTTATGTTTGATTTTGTTTTCTGCCTAGGAAATGAGATAATGGGATAAAATGAGAGCTGTGTCTAACTGCCTTGTCAACAATGTCAGGACTCTTTTCTGGTAGCCACAGTCTAAAAAGACACAGAGAGATGAGAAAAGAGAAACCAGACTGACCCATGGAATCTTAGGGAGTATTACTGGCAGAGTGCAGCAAAGTGTTCATTTGCACACAATTACTTTGTATGACCTCACTTAAATTATTAAAATATAATTCCCCCCAGAATCATTCATTATTATTTTAATAGAACAATACATTAACCTTATATTTTTATAATTACTGGGATTGCAATGTGTAATCTCAGGGAAACTTGTGATGTGCCTCTTTTAATGTTTACTGTAAATTGCTTAGTGCTTAATCTAATCAATTTAAAATAGCACTTAAAAGCTCTGAATTGCCATCCCACTTTAAAACTTTCTGAAGGCTAGATTGGATGTTTTAAAGTCATATGTGTTTCCTGTAACTTTAGCATATACCTAAAAATATCCTTGTTAATTTATTAAGTTTATATAAAATATAAACTTAAGCGCAAACGTTTCTCTTCATTTTAAGATAGTACATCTAACAAAAGTCATACACAATACAAATGTGTTTTCAAGCCGGAGCCTCTACCTAAAGCTGTATGAGTCTAATGAATATCTGCAATGTGACAAGCCCAGGATCACGTGTGTGAGGGGCATACTTTAGCCCAGTTTTCAGTGGTGCTGGAATAGCTCAATACAAAGGTCAGTTAGAAAGTTTTCAGATTTAAGTAAAAAAAAGTATATATGATTTCATGCATCAGACTCAAGCATTGAATTTTGAAATGATGGGATACTGCATAACAAAGCAGTTCTGTCTAATACTAAGGCAAGTTTTGTGAAACTGAGCTATTTGTGTACATAAATCCTTGCCAGTCATTAATTTTTAAGGTGTACAAGTATCTGTACAGATTAATTTATGAGACCCTAAGGCAATAAGGATTTTGTATTCCAAAATAGTTCTTTGTATAAAAAGTGAATTCATTCCCATAATTTCAACAATCTGGTGGTTTTTTCTTTCATTTCCTGTTCCCTTAATACAACTGCATTGGGTAATGAAGACTGTTTTTATATTCAATTACAGAAATATTAAACATATAACAACCCTAAGGTTTAAAGACCCTAGCATATTGATGTTACTGCAAATAAGTACATTTTTGGGCAAAAACTACCTTAAAGTAGCTAAGAAAATATGCAAACTATGTAAAGATATAGTCAGCATTTACAAAATTCTTTAACAGAAGAGCAAACCATGGATGTTAGAGCTCATAGTATACAAACCACAAATATTACATTGTATTATTATTTGGTTTTTTTTTTTTGGTACTGGGGATTGAACTCATGATGTCACACTTGCCAGGCAGTAGCTTATGCTTCTGAGCTAAACCCCCAGCACATTGTATTAATTTCAATTAAAATTATAAGTAAATCTACTGAATAGGGCAAAAAAATATATTGAATCTAAATTTGTAGCTGTCATCCACTCACTTCTGCCCTTTATGCTCATGCCTAATGTGTTAGTGATCATTTGTTGCCATTTTTATTTGGGAACAATAGCTCAGTGCTAAATCAATTATGGTATATTTACATTAAAGAATTTTAATAGTGGGAATAGGGATTCATTGTTTTAGATGAAATACAATGTGAAAGTTACAAAACCATCTTTAATATTTATTGTATATATTTTAAATTACTCCTTCATTATTTGACACGTGTACACTGTGAAATAATCACCATAACCAAGTGAAGTAACAAATCTATTACCTCACAAAGTTAATTTCTTTTATCTTGAAAACATTTGGGATCTACTTTCTTAGAAAATTTTAAGTATACAGTTAAGCTATTGTTATCTGTAGTCATAACACTATATATACATCTGACTTACAAAATTTGATCATTTTCCAAAAATAAAAATTTTATCACTTTAAACAGTGCCTTTCCACTCCTGCTGGCTCCTGGAATAGTTATTTATTTATTTATTTATTAAATTATTGTGTTTGCCAGGTAGTCATTCATGCTGCTGAGCTATATCCTCACCCTAGAATTTTTATTTTACTCTTTGTTCTCACCATACAAAATAACAACTCAAAATTAAAAATTTCTTCAGGTATTACTTTCTATTCTGCCTCCAACCTTAACAAATTCCGACTAATTTTTCCTCAGTTTCAATTAGGTCACGTTTGAAAGAAATATACTTTTTTTTTACTTTAATAAGAATAAAACTAAAAAAAGCAAACCAAAATAAAACAGAACATAACAGATCAGAGTAAACCAATGCAAAAAACATAGAACTTAAAACCAAGACAACAGGAAATCATTTCAGTGGCAACCATAATGTTTCTTATTTTCTTCGAAATTATGGATTTCCTATTGTCTGGTTTTGAAGACTTGTAAAGCTCTTATTCTTAATGGTGGCAATGCTGATCTCAGTGGTATTATGTGTCTGTTTGTTCCTCTTAGAGTAGCTTCTATTCACTATGCATCCTGCATTGCCTAGCAATGTTGAAATAGCTAGTAAGACAAGAACTGTTTGTTTACTTCAGTATTTTATTTTTACCATCTACTTAACTGTACACTTTTGTATTTATAGAAATATTTGTTTCATGAATGAATGAATAAATGAAAAAATAAAAGAAAACAGACCAGAATGAATTAAAAGTCCCTGTATTACTGAAAATTAGCATTCATTTTATTTGCAAAGTGTAAAAACATTGCAGGATTGATAGTTGTTACACAGTTTTTAATACTAATCAGTTGAATAACCTAGAATTTTGTTAAAATAGGAAAATTGGTTAAGGAATACAAATCTCTTCATATTTTCCCATCAAATTTTCTGATGTCTCAGACTTTATTTTCTTAAAATTAGATACTTTATTAACATTAAGGCAAGATGTTGAATAGCAAGGACTTTTCTGGAGTCAGAGTTGGCCTCAAGCTGATGTTTGATATTTAACCAGTTACTCCCATATACATCCACTGGTAGTTTACAGGTGACAAAATAAATTTTTTGTTGATCATTCCAGATGACTGAGAAATATGGTTCAAGGTAACTTTATGCTTTCTTTTATTACAATGACAATCTTTGATGCAAGTTTTCTTTGACTCTTACAAGTTTTTAAAAAATAATAATCCAGTTCGTAAATGAGAACCTTTACGGTGAATTCCAGTGTGAAAAGAACACAGATTAACATAACAGTTTTTACTTTCCAAAACGTCAAGTTCCAGTTAAGTCAAAGGTTGGCACAGTGACAAAAGATAACCTGGGAACTGCACAACAAATGTCAGATGCCATTAGTCCAAGTAAAAGAAGAGAAAGATGTCTTTGGAAGCTTTGGTTCTCCCTAGAATCTCCTACCTACCAAAGGAGGTTTAGATAGCTAGATGAAAGAGATGTTAATATTAAAAACCTAGAAAATAAGGAAAGTAAATAGAATTGGAGCAATGAGACCACTGGCTAGGCCCACATTGGAAAGATTCATTGTTAAGTCTCTCTACTGGCTTTTGTTGACTGGCCCTGGCCGACAAAGGCTTACAGAGATTTGTTCAGTGTGGAAAATTTTAACTTGCTGAACTGATTCATTCTTGCTTACTAAATATAAATAATATGCATTTATTTGAAAGTGTAGTTTTTTCAAGTCCAGTAATAATTGTTTCCTAATACACATTTCTTTATTATTTTGCAATATTATAATTATTAGATGAAGTGGTACATTTCTTCCAATGAAAATTTGTTATGACTGGTTACAGTGTATGCTAATATCTGAGTTTAAGTGCACTTACACTCTACTTGATGATATGAACATTTAATATTACCAGATCTCAAAAAATCACAAATAAATTAAATAGAGATTTTTAAATGTATTGAATTAATTAGTAATCAATGAATTAAATGTTAAATACTTGTGTGTAAAAATGCACTTTTTGGTAAAATAAAGCATCCCTGCACTTTGTTTTATTATGAGGTTATTGAATATATGTTCCTAAATTCATTCTTATGTTTTTACCAATTATTTCCCTCTTAGTAAAGTTTTTGATATGAAACTTTCACTTTATATGAGTTTGTATGTATATATATACTGAGGGAAAATATTCTTATTTTAAAGCATTTTTTTACAAATCTACGGATGAAGTGTACTACTAATTTCTAAAACTGCAAATATCTTCACTATGGTTCCTTCATGTTCCAGACATCTGCTTGCTCCCTGTTATTACAAAGATAACTTTTAGTGGCTTTTGCTTTTTATATATCTGTTGCATATTTTCTTCTACTAAGAATTATCACTTGATTTTTTGTAAGTAAATAGATATTGGAAAAGTTTTTGCATTTTCCTTTAAAGTACCATGAAATAGCCTGTTTTCTATTAATTAAAAAACATTTGAGCTGGGGATTTGGTTCAGCAGCCTAAGCACCTGCCTGACAAGCACGAGGTGATGAGTTCAATCCCCAGTACAAAAAAAAAAAAAAAGGGAAAGATTTTTAAACAATATTGTAGTTTCTCAAACATATGTTTAATTACTTTCCAATTGTTGCACTTTTACACATAATAATGCAGATAACTTGGGTGTATGGGATAAAAAATTATAACACACTCACAAATTTAAATGATGGTTTAAACTATAACCAATAAACTTGCTGAAAACATGGCCAATACATTCTGAATATAAGATTTAGGAGGTGAAATAATTGTGATATACAATCTGAATGCACTAATTACAAAAGCTATTTTAAGAGTGATTTATAATCAATAATATTAATGCCAGCACCTTAAACATATTAATATAATCATATTGTGACAGTCATTATTGTCAATAAATGCTAGTCATTGAGAGGGACTTTTTGTTGGTATTTAGGTACTACTCACATTGAAATAATAAAGACTGTTTCAAAGGGATTTTGATGCATGACATCTATAAGGAAACTAGTAACATTTGATTTTAAAAGATTATCTCTGTGTAGCATAGGGACAAGTTTAAAGGATATTCTTATTGTGTAAAACTTTTAAAAACTCACTGACAACCAGCATTATAACTGGTAGCTTTGCCTCTCATCAATATTTAAGAAACTGGAATAATTTCTTGTTTTTTTGTTGAAAATCACTTAGGTATGTATTGAAGGCAACATGTCAATTTCTCTGATTCAAAATGATCAAAACAAAAATGCTGAAGGCCTTGCCCACATGGTGGTTGTGACTTTCTATGTGGAGGAGTAAATAATATGGTTTTACCCAAATAAAATAGCCAAAGAAAATTAATTTCATGTCCGTGGTCCTGATTTTAATATAAGGCAATGAATTAAGAACCTGGAAGTTTTATTTGCTTATTTATATTGCTTTTCTTTGTTTCTCAGCTGATTTTTGTCATGCACCTTAACCTCATCCAAGTCTCTCTACACTCTTTTTCTTTCATACTTTGACATTTTAACTTGTGAAATTTTCACTGTAGAACTGTGCCTAGTCTGTGGGAAAATCTCTTTTAAAAAGGTGCTTTAATGATCACTTTTTAAACAAATAAGCCTTTTTTAAAAGAAAAAATGATTTTGTAAAACTTTTATACTGTGTGACTTTGTTGGCTAAAATCACATATCACATAAAAACACATCAGCACTTAATCATTACTACTGTAGGCCCAGACCAACTTTTATAAGTGAATAATAGTGTCTTTTCTCTTTTTGTAATTATTTGGTGTTGCCTAAATTTTTGAAACTAAATTTATAGACTACTTACCTAAATATAATGCAAAAGTAACACTGATGCAATTGATGAAATTATGACCTTTTCAGCACTGGTAAGGATGAATTTTTAAAGAAAGAAGAAATTTGAACTAAAGTATTTTAATTATTTTGAAATAGGTAAATCAAATTATTTCTTTAATACTTGCTATTTATCCATATTAAGTATTAGAAATATATTCTAAGTTTCATTTGTCTTTGCTTTTGTGGCATTCTTGTCCATCAAGATCATAACATACTAGTATATGGTATGATACACAGAAAACTTTTATTTCATGATTGAGCAAATAACCCCTATTTCTATGTAGCAGACTAAATTCATGGGGTGAGAGCTGACCTTACTCAGAGTTCAAGGCAGAGGATGACTTAGGGTATGTACACCAGGGGCAGAAACATTGATGTCCGTTTTATAATTCTGCTGATTGCACAGAATTATCCACTTCTTATGCAGGAGCAAATGGGTGCATGATAAATTTATCTGATATCACATCATTATTGACTGAGAGCAGAAATCCACATCTAGCTTGTCTTGTTCCAAATGTCCTGATCTTAACTACTTCACAGGGCTGCCAATCTCTAGGCTTTTGCCATGTTTTTCACTAGCTCTTACTATAATCATAACTATCTTCTCATAGTCTCTAAATATGGAAATGGCATTAACTTACCATTTGTCCAGCCTCACTATAAGTCTATATTTTTCTTATTTTTTCCTTTCTCCTTCATGAGATAAAGTCTTGGGTTCCTGCATACTCCTCTTTTTAAAAATGTTTACTTGTTAAGTATTATTGCAGTTGTTTGTACCACTATTTAGGCAAAACACTTAATAAAACTGCATAGACTAAGTAGTAGGCTAAATAAAATACAGAAAATCTTCCATACATATTGGTAAATGAGTAAAATTATTTATGACTTTTAGAACTTAAATACTGTTCAGGATACTTACATTGACACTAAATAAATAAACTAGGTTTATGCTGTCTTAATTTTATGGGATTTTAATTCCTTTCATTGTGTGACTATATACATACAAGAGCACACACATGCATACCATGTATTTTCTTTATCTTTAGATACTTGCATAGAATATTTGTATTACGTACAATACATAGTCAGAAATGAGTTGCACTGACAAAATATATAAAAGCTGTTACTTCTGCTTTTCTCCATTCTGGGTATTGACATCTTTACTAGAATATAGGGCTCTCTTGGGCTAGTTTCCATAATGAACTATAATTTAAAAAGCCCTTAATTTTGGGAATTTTGCATATGCCAAAAATGTTTAAAAGCATTGGCCATATTCATAGAATTATACTATATATCTAAGGGATAATAAATTATTTGTATTTGAGGTTCAATATACATTTGTGTTTCACCTAAGTAGAGGCCTCTTGATAATCCTTCAGTTTTACCATAATCCTCAGAACTATGATATCCACTTATGTTTAAGAATCTATCTGAACTACCTGTGTCTTTGGTTAAACACTTTCACAGGATGCAATATTCAGTAACTGAATATCCACAGGATTGTATGTAATTTTTTTTATATTATACTTCTTTTAAATTTTGTCCAGTGATTAAATAAACTTATTCTGTAGTTTTTGTAATTATGCTCCCTGTAGTCATTATTCCCATGTGTCTTTTTCTCTTTTCTATTTGCCTGTGTATAGTTGGAATGATTTTTAAAAAATTCTTTTGCTGGAAGATTTATATGCTAATCTGTGTGAAAGTTTGATCCTTCTTTGCAACATCATGTCAATATCCATGAGGTAACGTAAATTATCCAGAAAAGGAAATTAATTAATGATGTTTTGAATTAATTACTTAATTTATAGCATTTAAAATCATAGAAATCTTAATGTTATATACGGACTATAGATTTTATAATAATTCAAAATGTAAAAATTAAATATCTATTTTCATAGTTTAGGATCTTATAACAAAGTTTCTTATACTGAGGTGGGTTTAACAACAGATATTTTTCTTTCACATTTCAGGAGACAGAAACTCAAGCTCAAATAGTGGCAGATTTAGTGTCTGGTAGGTGCTTACTTCTTGGTTTATAAATGTTTGCCTTTTTGTTATAGCCTCACTTGGTACTAAGGAAGTAATTTTATTTCTCTTTCTCATTACCATATTATAGAAGTTTGAGTCTCATGACCATGTTTGTCTAAGAATAATATCTTTTGTCTCAAATGATTGTAACTCCTTGCTTTCTATGATTTGAATTAAAATTTTTCTCAATTGTTCTAAATCATTTTTCTTTATATAATTCATGTAAAAATTTGATAGGCTTCTGTCTAGTTATGTCCAGAGCATCGTAATTAACAAACCAATAGGCATAAATTTCCATCAGCCCCAACATTTTGATTTCTGTTTGAGTCTGTTATTCATGGTGATACTGTGGTTGTAATATCTACTTTGCTTTTGATTATAGTGTAATCACTTAAGGGATGAAATTACCCCTGTTTTAATTAGGTTTTCCAAATGAGAGGCTGCAATTCTTATGCTGAAATCTGCTATACAAAGAACAGCAAACAACATCACTGTAAGGTGCAAGAGCTCCATTCTTAATTTTTTCAAATGTTGCAGCAAAAGTTAATATCTACTCCAGTTAATATGTTTTAAATGATAAATTTATTCTAATATTTTATTCACTCTAAGCCTTTCAGTCACCTTCTATATTCAATCACTTTGCTCATAGTAGATCAACTTTTGGTCCATGTTGCAGTCAACCTAACAAATAAATTTAGTCTTTCCGGCAACATTAAATACAGAAATTCTGTTTCAAGAGTCCATATCATATAAACTTGACCCAATTCAACTTCATTATCCTTCTACCACAACTCATGTACATATTCAAATTTCTTTCAGAAATGTCACAGATATGAACAAAAATAATATTTTACCAGATTTATGAACATTCCATTAAGTATCATAATAAAAAACTTACCTACCCAGTTAGCTAGCTGGTCTGCTAATTCTTTATCAATTATAACTTAGTCCTATACATCCCCTGCACTAGTAGAAAGCAAACTTCCTCAATTGATCTTAGTCATTAACACAAAAAAACAAGCAAAAAAACCCTAGTCTGAACCATCTTTAAAATCACCTACCATAGGAACTGGATGCTGTCTAACTGGGAGTCTTCCTGGTGCCCACACACCCAAAAGATGAGAAATTCTTGCTATAAAATGTGATGAACACAAGTATGTTTGGTTAAATGTGCCTTGGTAGTTTTAACTAAAGGTCAACGACACTGATAAATAAATCATTTATTAAAATTGTACTTTATTATTTGCAATTTGATTTTAGAAACAAATTAAATATGTATTTTCTAAAATTAATGCTATGTAAATGATGGAATTAACAATCAATGGATGCAATATAACACAGAAAAAATCTACAAATTAGAAAATAGCTTCATAAAGCAGTAATTCATTTTTCTATTTGTTTCCCTATAAATGTATAAATTTGGTTGTTTGAAAACAATGACGTGTCTTTTTAACTATTATATAGATAATTGAAAAAATGAAGAGTATACATAATCCTGCTTTTAAGAAAATGTGAAACAAAGCAGGATATTTTAAAAATATATTACTATAGAGGCTATTTGAAAATGTATTTTCCTAAGAAAAAAATTTTTTAGAAATTCAAACAGTTATGCCATTACACTGACACAAATAAAGAGCTTATTTGTCTCAAGTGTCCAAATGAACCATATAGGAAATCAATTTTGGCTAAACAAAGAACAGATGGTAAACAATGTGATTATATTAAAATGAATATGCTAGTAGTCACCACATAAATGTAAGCACTGGGTTGAATTTTCCCAAGACTGAATATTGTACAACAGAGAAAAGAATTATCTCAAGGGAATGAGCGTAATTCTCCTATTATTTCTTTTTTTATTACCCTCTGACTAACCAGCATCATCAGTATCATAAGCAGATGAGCAAAATAGAGCTCTGCAATAAGTCATAATAGAATATCATTTAGAGAAAGCATTAGCACTGTCATTTTCTTTAAAACCTTGCATGGGAAAGAAAACAAAGGATGTCTAATAAATATTTTATATGAATGGCTTATTGAGTTACCTGAACACAAAAGATCTATTACTTAGTGCCTTAACTAAATGTGTGTGTAGTTTTTAGGCAGCCTGGCATATCCCTGCAAGTATTAGTCCACAGAATTAAAATCGCATTCCTTATTGTCTTATGATTTTGTACAAGCTCACAAATGCCTCATAATTTTCAGCAGGAAAAATAGCTATTTCTCAGAGGACTAAAATGAATACAAAACAAAATAGTGTCACAATATTTATGATATATTTTCTACATTCTCATAATTGCTTAGGGAAATACTTGGGCTGAGAATTTAATGAAAGCTTTACTTATCCTGAGTACTCAAAGCTTTCAAGATATTTTTACATATCAGTATCATAATGTGCTTCCTGTAACCTTGGATCACATATTTTTTCCTTTTACCTTTTTTAATGCTAGTAGAAGGAGGAGAAAGGGAGGAAACAATAAAAAAGGAAGAAATGGAGAATTACAAAGCACTTTACTTTATGAAAATCTAAAAATAAATAGTAAGGATTTTATAAGAAATACCAGTTATAGATGCATTATTTTTTCAAATGTGCAAACCATTCACCACCAAAGAAACAAAAAAAAATCTCCAAGTTGATTTACTTACATAATACTTTCACTGAAAAAAATGAAATTGCTAGTATAACAGCTAATTTATGATATCATTTTATAGTTTTTTTGATAAGGAACCAAAAAAATTCACTATTTGTCAGAGTATTTTGGTAAATACTGTGGAAGAAAAGTTTTCTCAACATGACAGAAATTAAAAACCAGAAAGAAAGCATATTTTCATTTAATTTTTGAACACAGCAACCAATTTATTTTGTCAATTTCTTTTCTTTAAATCAAATATTACTTATCTTTTGCTTTGTTTTATATAAATCATATTTTCAAAATATTCTTTCTAAAAATAATTTTTTTCAGCTATCTGTAAGAAGAAACTATACTTTAAATGTAGTAGAATAAAATTCTCTCCTTATCTTCTCACATGTAACATTTTGTATTCCTAAATTATCCTTTTTTCTGTTGTCACATGCCATTTAATTCCCCATTTATTGCTACAAATCTCTTTCCCATACAACCTATTTGAAATATCTACTCTCTGATTGTTTTTCATTCTGTGTGACAAAAACCAAATAGTCACTTAACTAGACTGCAAAGTACATAACACTTCAAAATATGTATATTCTACATAATCTGCATTGTAAATCACTATAATTCCATATATGTTATATAAAACTTTATAAAATATATATAAATTATATAAAACTAAAGCAAAAACTCTTCAAAGTATTCCAAGTTTCAAATCAACTTGTGAGGAGTTATTTGTATTGCATACAAATCACTTTAATTTGTATTCAAATGATCTACTGATTGACAGATAATGAGTATGAGGATGATGCTGCTGTGATTGCAAATATTTTTAGGGAGTTTCTATCATACATGGGAGAATGATGACATGATAAGATACAAAGTGGTATTATTGTTCTTTCTGTGTGTACTTGGAAGTTTGGCTGAGAAGCTTACTCTGTGGCATTTCTGTGTTTTGACAATGGAACAGTCACAACTGGAAGTTTGAAAATATCAATAGAGACAACAGAAAAAAATCAATCTATTTAAAATATATAACATTTACAATGAGTTTGTAATATAAATAGAAAAGCAAATCTATCATATCATTCTAAAGTATTGCACAGCAAGAAAGCAACTTGACAATTTATGTCTCCTTTGCAAAGTTTTCTCCAGAAAGCACTGTATGTCACACATTTTATTAAAGAAAAACCATCATAGTCTTACCTAAATTAAATGAGGCAAGTGAATATAATAAAAGCCTTGCCATAAAGAAGATTTTATGGTCAGCTTGCTCCAAGATACAAACATCCTGGCAGAAGGGCATAGTGTTGGAAATCTGCTCTGCTCATGGTGTACAGTGTACAGGAAGTAGCACGGGGAATAGGGCTAGAGGGGAAAGCACAAGGGTCATACATAGTTCTCAAGGTCACATTACAACAAGCCACCCAGATACACCCTTAGGCTTCTTTTAATCGAGCCAGGTTGATATACATGATTAATAATAACAGCATAAAATGTTATTAATATTGGGTTTAATTGGTTATGATGAATATATTCATCTTTCTGAACATCTTTGTTTTTAATCTTCCATAGTTCAGTTTTAAAATTTTGAAATTTACATACATACTTAAAATGTCATTTTAGATCAATTGTGTATAATCTATGACATTTATATAAAATAGAATTCTTCAAACTCTTTTCTTTCAGCTACAACAATTTATAATCTAACTATATCATACTTGTCATTGTGTTGTGTGCTAGATATATAAAGATGAATAACCTAAATTACTATTTTGAGTTCATAAAAATTCAATATGAACAATGAACTAGAATATCAATATTTTACTTTTACAAATAATTTTTATATGATCAATAAATGTTCAAAATACCATCAGTTAGGTGACATATAAATGGGAAAATTTCATAAATTTAAAATCATGTCCATAATAAGAAGATATAATTCAGCATAATTTTATAAAATTGCTCTATGTTCTTCCAATCTCATTAAAATTATTGACTAATAATTGCATACTATTTATAATGGACACTTTTTCATTGTCATTAACCTTATAAATTTTGAGTAAACTTATAGGAGGTTTAATTGGTAATTTTTTCTTTTTTTTTTTTTGGTAAAAGAATCAAACTTATAACCTTGCACTTGCCAGACAGGGGATGTGCTGCTGAGCTATAGTCTGGGTATTTTATTTTGTAGGTTAAACTGAAAAAAAATTGTATTAAAATAATATATAGTTTGAATCCTCTATTTGACTTCAAAGAATTTCAATAATAATATTTCCTGAACTTTTGAACTTTTCTTTACTGTGTAATACATTATTATTAGAAGCCATGTTGATGAAAAAGTTGAGATATTACACTATTAAAAGAATTTCAGGCAGCATAGGAAGACATATGAATGTTATCATATAAAATATGGAAAGTATAAGTGCATGTCTTTAAAATTATGCATCAAAATTTTGACATCAGTCATTCTTTTCAATTTTGTAATTGTGTCACTATTCTATTTACAATTTTTGTATTTCTGAAGTATTAAGTGAGCATGTCTTACTCTTTAAAAATAAAAGAGGGATTTATTTGCTTACTAATATTAACAGAGGCTCTTTTGCTTCTCCCCATGTGGCACTGACTTTTGCTATATTCTTGCACTGTGAGGGCAGATGTTTTCCCATGAGTGTTTTAACTTTGAACTTTTGACAATAACAACAGTTCATTTGCACTTGAAGTTCTTCTACCAGTTGGCAAAGTCCCATTCTAGACTCAAACAATATCCATGAAGGGTAGCTAGGTGACTATTCTGGTGCATGTAGAAAAGTATTCCTTGAACCAACCTTTTCCTCTTTCTTATTTGTAGTTGTCTAGATTAACTGATTAAAAGCAGAATATTCACTGCATCAGGTGTAAGCTGCATGGAACCTCCATTGTGGGCCTGCCCTGCCACCAGGAACTTAGTAGAAGCCTAAATCAGGGGCAAGCTGCCTAGAACCTCCATCATGGACCTGCCCTGCCACCAGGAACATCAAGGAAACCTGCAGCAGGGGTAAACTGCCTGGAACCTCCCCCAGGGGCCTGCCCTGCCACCAGAAACATTAAGGAGGCCCGCCTCAGGCATAGGCTGCCTGAAACCTCCCCTGTGGGTGCACCCTGCCACCTGGAACATCTCAGAAGCCCACCCAAGACTGAAAACTGCCCTGGACTGGTTCTGCTGGGTACACCCTCCCACCTGGAACATCAGAAGACTTCAGCAGGCTCCAGTTAGTGTGAAAAATTTTGGAACTTTGCTCCCAGGTGGCAAACCTTGAACTACAGCAGATTAATTGTATTAGTGTGGTGAGTATGCCCCTAAAATAGAGGTGTATAGTGGATAAAAAGGACCAGTATTAAAATCCCCTCCAACTAACTGTAAGATTATGGTGAGTCTGAAAAGTGTGTGTGATCCCTTCCTAGACAGAAAACATCAGGCAGAGTGAAAATGACATAAGGAAAAAGCGAAATGCAGTCTCAAACATATAGTTCACCAGAAGCAAGTATAGGAGACACTGAAATAGAGGACTCCAAAAGTAACAAACTGGGAATCTCTGAAAAGATAGTGAGTAAAATAAAACAACAACTCCATCAGGCTACAGAGGAAATCAAATTAGAAGTATTCTTTCATGTAAAGATAGAAATAGCAACTTTAGTAAAGGAGTTGTTGAATGCAGCTAAAGAAGAAATAGAGAAAAAAGTACAAGAGCATGGGAAATTGACTGAAACTTTGAATGAACAATATAGAAAACAAGCAGAATTCATAAAAGAAACTCAAAGAAACAAAAAATTCTATAGAAAGCATGCAAAACCACCTAAAGGAAGCTGAGGATATGATTTTGGGATCTTTAGGACAGGATCGCAATTAGAGATCAGGAAAGGATAGAACTTTTAAAAATAATGGAGCAGCCTGAAATATCTATCCAGAAACTTCAAGATGATGCCAAGAGCAACAATATAAGATTAATGGGCATTAGTGAAGTTGCAGGAGTCAATGCAAACAAATACGTAAAATGTACACAGAAGTAATAGCAGAAAATTTCCCAAACATGGGGAAAACATCTGATATGCAGATAAGTGAGGCATATGGAACACCAAACAATCACAATCAACATAAATCTGCACCCAGACACATAATAATTAAGATCTCAGACATACAGCATGAAAACAGAATACTAAAAGCTGTCAGAGAAAACACAACTCACCTATCAAGGAAAGCCCATTAGAATCACAGCAGACTTTTCAGCACAATCACTCAAGTCAAGAAGAGGTTGGAGTGAGGTATTTCAAGCCCTGAAAGAAAACAACCTTCAACCCAGACTGTTGTACCCAGCAAAATTTTCATTCAAATTTAATGGAGAAAGAAGATACTTCCATGACAAAGACAACTGAAGAAATTCATGTCCACCAAACCAACCCTAGAAAGAGTACTGAAAGATATACTAGACAGAGATAAAAATGACCACAATCCCCAAAACAACAACAGAAAGAAATGACCAGGTAGGATAAGCAATTAAATAAGGGGAAAAGCGGAAAGCAAACAACTGGAACATAACATGGCGAAGCCGAGCCAGTACATATCAGTGATATCTATAAATATAAATGGCCTCAATTCACCTACAAAAAGAAATAGATTGACAGAATGGATCAAGAAACATGATCCCACAATATGCTGTACACAAGAAACACATCTGACCTAAAAGGAATCTCATAGATTAAAAGTCAAAGGATGTGCTTGCCTGGCCAGTGTGAGGTTGTTAGTTTGATCCCTGGTACCAAAAAAAAAAAAAAAAAAGTTCCTATTCCATGCAATAGGAACCCAGAAAAAAGCAGGGATAATTATTCTATTTGCAGACAATGTGAACTTTAAGCCTAAAATGATTAAATGAGATAAAGAAGGTCACTACATACTTGTTAGTGGAAAAATTCAAGAGGAAGAACTAACAATTATAAATATATATGCACCAAACACAGGAGCATCAAACTATATAAGACAGATACTAATGAACATGAAAAACCAAATATACAAGAACACAATTATAACAGAGGACCTTAACAGCCTATTGTTACAAAGATATAGATCAACTAGACAAAAAGTCAATAAAGAAATAATAGAACTGAATCATACCTGTAAGCGATTGGAGTTAGTAGATGTTTACAGAGTGTTCCACCCAACCACATCAGAATGTACATTCTTTTCAGCTGCACATGGGACATTCTCCAAAATAGACCATATATTAATCCCATAAAACATTTTAAATAAATGCAAAGGTATTGAAATTATCCCATGCATAATATCTAACCACAGAACAATGAAATTGGAAATTAATGGCAAAAGAAATTGAAAAACCTGCATAAATACATGAAAATTAAATAACAACCATTTAAACAACCAGTGGGCTACTGGTGAAATTAAAGAAGAAGTAAAGCAATACCTACAATTCAATGAAAACATGGAAACAACATGTTGTAATCTGTGGGATGCAATGAAAGCAGCCTTAAGAGGGAAATACATAGTAATAAATTGTAGTATCAAGAAAACAGAATGAGCACAAATAAACAACCTAATGCTCCATCTCGAGCATCTAGAAAAGAAGAGAAAGCTAATCCTAAAGCTCATAGAAGAGAGGAAATTGTAAGATTCAAGCAAAAATCAATGCAATTGAAACTAAAAAACAATACAAAGAATTAATGAATCGGAAAGATGGTTTTTTGAGAGAATAAACAAAATTGACAAACCCCTGGTTAACCTTATCAAGAGCAAGAAAGAAAAAAACCAACTTCATGCAATAAGGACTGAAAAGGGGGAAATTACTACAGATACCATGGAAATTGAAAAGATCATGAATACCTACTTTGAAAATCTCTACTCACATAGAATGGAAAACACAGAGGAATTGGACAGATTTCTAGAAACATATGAACTACCAAAGCTCAACCAAGAAGATATAGCAATTTTGAACAACTCAATATCAGCTATTGAAATTAAAAATGTAATTAAAAACTTATCAATAAAGAAAAGCCCTGGTCCTGATGGATTCACAGCTGAATTCTACAAGAAATTTAGAGAAGATTTGATGCCAATTTTCCTTAAAATCTTCAATGGAATTGAAAAGAAAACAATCCTCCTTAAAATCATTCCTGGAGGCAAGTATAACTCTCATACTAAAGCCAGAGAAAGATCCAACCAAAAAGAACTATAGGCCAATCTCACTAATGACCATTGATGCAAAGATTCTCAACAAAATACTGGCAAATAGAATGCAGCAAATTATCAAGAAGATTATACATCATGACCAAGTGGGATTCATTCCAGGAATGCAGGGATGGTTTAACATATGCAAATCATTAAATTTGATACATCACATCAAAAGAGCCAAAAACAAAAACCACAAGGTCATCTCAATAGATGCAGACAAAGCTTTCAATAAAGTCCAACACATGTTCATGATAAAAAAAAAACCTTCATAAACTCGGAATACACGTCATCTACCTCAACCTTATAAAGGCCATCTATGACAAACCAACAGCCAACATTATACTAAATGGACAAAAACTGAAAGCTTTCACGTTAAAATCAGGAACAAGACAAGGATGTCCACTATCACCACTCCTTTTCAATATAGTTCTGGAAACACTAGCCAGGGCAATCAAACAAGTGAAAGAAATAAAAGGAATAGAGATAGGAAAGGAAGAAGTTAAATTATCACTATTTGCAGATGACGTGATACTCTATATAGAAGTCCCAAAAAACTCAACTCAAAGACTACTAAGGGTAATAAACAAGTTCAAAAGTGTAGCTGGATACAAAGTGCATGCTCAAAAATCAATAGCATTCCTGTACAAAATCTCACCAAGACAGAAATTATGGAAATGTTGCCCTTTACAATAACATCTAAAAAAAAGAAATACTTAGGAATCAACCTAACTAAAAATTAAAATAGCTATATGCTGAAAATTATACTATGCTAAAAAAGGAGATTGAAGAAGATATTAGAAAATGGAAGAATATTCCTTGCTCTTAGCTAGGAAGAATTCCTGATTTCAAAACTTACTATAAAATGGCAAACACAAGTAAAGATGCCTCAATTAATGAAATATAATTAGCTCAGAAATAAATTTATATAACTCAGAAATAAAATTTTTCACTCTTCTTTAGCAATTGTGTCAAGAAAATTCAGAGAGGAAAGATTTGCCTCTTTAACAAGTTCTTATGGAAAAAAGTAACCATACTCAAAATAATAAAGTCAAACATTTATGAAACTCTTATAAAAATAAATAAGCATATATCTTCATGTTCCTGCATTAGGCAATTGTTCTATAACTATGACAACAAAAGCACAAACTGCATACGAAAATAGATAAATTGAATTTTATCAAATTTAGAAATTTAGAGGCCTTCATATATACTGTCTAACATGTAAAGACAACATATGGAATATAAACAATATACATGTTTTAAGAAATATGTACCAACATTGCAAAAAAGGCCAGAGATTTAGCTAAGTCGTAAAGTGCCTGCCTGGCAAGAGCAAGGTCATGAGTTCGATCCCCAGAACAAAAAAAAAAAAAAAAAAAGAGAGAAAAGAATAAAGATTGCACAAAGAACCCATACAATTCAATACAAGGACAAAAGATCCAGCAAAAAAATACACAAAGGATTTGTAGACATCTCTCCAAAACTATAAAAAGTTTAATCAAGAAGCAAATGAAAATATATGTAAAATCAATAGTTTTTAGGGAAATAAAAATCAAAAGCAGAAGAAACAAATCTATACTCACTCAGAAGGCTATAATAAAAACACAGGTTATTAGAAATATTAATTAGAATGTGGAAAAATTGAAATTTTCATATACTGGTAATGGTCAGTTAAAATAGTTTCCTTTTAAAATAGTCTGGTAGTTCCAAAAACATATACTTACCATGCACCCTAGGAATTTTACACCTAATTAAACATCTAAGAGAATTAATAGCATATGTTCATAAAAATATAAACATTTATATTTTTATTCAGGTTTATTCATAATAGTCAAAAAGTAAAAATTAAAAAAAATTGCCTAATGACCATCAACTCATGAAAGGATAATCAGTGTGGTATACCTATTCAGTGCCAAGATTTTCATCTACAAGAAGGAATATCCATATATGCTGTGATAGGAATTAAAGTTGGAAACATGGGAAGTAAAACAATTCATATTAAAAAATAGAAAATATTATATGATTCTACTTGCATTAAATACCCACAATAGTACATTTATAAATTTATGCAGTTACACATACCTGTAAACCCAGCACTTAAGGAAGTTGAGGGAATATTGTAAATTCAATTCACATCTGAGTAAGTTAGCTAGAATTGCCTTAAAAATAAATGAACAAAAAAGGAAATTTACAAATTTTTAAACAAAAATGGAGTAGTTGCAGCAGTAATAGAGGAGGAAAATAGTAGTTGGTAGAGACTGTGTCTACAGTGATTTTTTTTTAATTGAGAAAAAGTTATTGAAATGTTCTTAAAATTATTACAAAGTAAAAATTATACAACTTTACAAATACACTAAAAAACACTATACTTTTAAAGGGTGGATTTTATGCTATGTAAATTAAATTTGAACCAAGAAAACAAGTTACAAAAAAGTTGAAGACCAGACCTAAATATAAGTTTGAAACTCTCATAATCGTCTAAATATTTGTTTCAGTGTAACTAACAGTGTAACAGCATCAGACCATATTATTAGTTACTAAATGGAAGTATCAAGTGATTTTTCAACCTTTCCAGGAAATGCTAAGAATTGATTCCCTGAACAGGGAAAATGTACAGATTTTCTTAAGGGAAACAAAAAAAATGGACCAGGCATGGTAGTGCACAGCTGAAATCTCAGCACTAGAAAACGAGGCAGGAGGATTGCCTCGACTGTGAGTCCAGCTTGGGCTACATAGTGAGTTCAAGGACAGCTTGAACTCTACAGCAAAATATACAAACAGACGAAAATAAAACAAAATAATGGTGATAACTATATCCTTAAAAGCCAGTATTTTTTCTCCTTACCTTCCTTTTTATTCACTTATGTTTCTCTTTATAATACTGCTTCTTTACAATTCAAGAAAAAAAAAGAAAAAAATTCGTAACATGAAAAAAAATTCACTTCCCTCTACTTTTTCAAACTAAAATTAGAATATTCTGAGAGCAAATGGCCTTTATTACTTTGAAAACATGGGCAAAATGCTTTAATTTTATCAATACTATTAAAATAATTATAAAAACTAATTTCATTTTTGTGAGAGTATCTAATTTTAGTTCACTTGAGCAAATACCTATAAATGAGATTGCTCATATATATACTAAAAGTACATATTTGGCTTTTAAAGAAGTGACCCAAAAAGTCAAAATTTGACAATAACTTTTTCTTCCTACTGGTAATACATGAGAAATTCAGCTATTATTATTTTCCTTTTCAAGTTAGATATTCGATACATGGAATATGATGTCTCATTACAGTTAAATTTGTGTTTTCCTAGTGATTATGTTACAAAAATTTTATTATTTTCCATTTTTGTGTTTTACATTGTAACAGATGTGAAAATCTTGTACATGTTTGTCCATTTTTCATCTGATTATTGAGTTTGAGAATTTTAAAATTCTGAATGCAAATTCTTTAGCATAAATATTTTTCTCATTTTTAAATTTTTTCATTAGGTCATGTTTATGATGCACAATGTTTACATTCCTTGTATGGAGTTGGTACATATACTTAACACATCTCAAGTTTTTCATTCTCTTTCCCTCCCTTCTTTTCCCCCTCCTTACATCTCTTGATTTCCTTCCCATTTGACATAGATCTAACTCCTTATTTCTAGCTTTTATTTTGGTTTTTATTTATAATTTGCATTTATGATATAATACAAGCATGCAATATTTAAGCTTGTGTATATGTTTTTCATAGAATATTGTGGTCTCAAGGTGCATCCATTTTCCTAACAATGATTCAATTTTATCTTTCTTTATGGCATATGGTATTTTATTGTATCTTAATTTCACATTGTCTCTATCTGTTCATCTGTTTATGGACATATAAGCCACTTCCAAGATTTAGCTAGCATGAATTGTGCTTTGTTGCTTATCTTTATTTTTTTCTTAAGTGTCGATTGAACAGAAATTTTAAAAATATTTGGTTGATGTTGCCTATATAATTTTTTCTTACATCATGTCTTTTGTCTGTTTGATTTATGCTTTTTTTTTTAAGACAGGATCTTGCTATATAGCCCAGGTTGGCCTTGTACTCACTATGGAGCACAGGCTGGCATAAAACACACACTTCTTCAGCTTCTGGAGTGCTGAGATCATAGGGCAATGCCACCACATCTGGCTTATAAATCATGGTTTTAGGGTAACTTTTCTAAAATAATTATTTGCCTAACTATGGAGAATAAAATTCTTTTTTATACTTTATTATGTTAGAGTTTGCATTTAAATTTAGGTTCTATTTTGAGTTAATTTTTGTGCATGGTATGTGGTTCATTAGTTTATTTTTCAATAAAGTTATTAAATTATTTGACTACCATTTCTTAAAAGACGGAAGGTAAATCTGAATATTGTAGGGTCTCTTCCTAAGCTGAAATTACTGCAATAAAGCTATATGTTGATTAGGTTTAGTTACTATTTTGGCATATCATATATTTCCACCTTTCTTGATCAAGAAGAAAATCAAGTGCTACGTATTTTCCAGTTAAATTTTTATGTTTGTAATTTCGTGACAAACATCCTGCTCAAAATAATTTCTCCTTAAACATGACCTCTTTTTAGTCACTGATTCATGCAGAAATCAAAAAGCTTGATTCCCTTCCCTTGATTTTGAGCACAGCTGAATATTGATTCCTGTTAAAAATAATTACTGGAAAGGAGTCTTTGATACAACTTGGGGACCATTCAACCCTTTTCTCCACCTAATTCTGTTGCCTATATTCCATAACGGTTGTTAGACCTAGGAACGTTTTATGGCAATCTTTCTCCATGCATATCTTGCATGAGATGAAACTGGACATAATCTTCTCACAATTATTTTGAAGAGTTTTGTAAATATACCATAATCAATGTATTTTCTATATAGGGCCACATATGAGTACACACGTGTGTTACATAGCAATATGTGTACACATGTATATGTATACATGTGCACACTCATATGTATACAAGCTTAACTTTTTTGTTAAACTTCAATATTCTTTTCTCAAACATTCTTAAGAATTAATATTGAAATTTGAAAAGTCATTCCTGCAAAATATTAGTCGATTGCTTCATTGATGCTCAAATGTTCCATTTAATAGCTATGTCATCCCCAAATATTTATCATGAGCAAATATTTATTAATCCTACATCTGAAGAAATTTGCAAATATGAATTCAAATACTTCTGCAGTGACTCTATGAAATATAATTTATTATTACTTTGTCACTAATCCTATTTTTGCATATGATGAAACTTGAGTTCATAAAGTTTTTAATTTTTCATGGAAATGCATACAGTTGGTACAGATTTTGGCCTTAGACCAGCTACCTGAATCGACATTCTTATTTTTTTCTATAAAAATCCATATAAAATTATTTTAATTCTTGTGAATCAATCTCTGTTGGTCTTTAAAAAATATATCCCTTAAAAGGTAAATATTATTCTAAACTCTCAGCCTATATGCAAAAATTTGGCAACCATATGAATTTGTCCTATAAACCATGCTTAGTAATGACTGTACTAGACTAAAAGAAATTATTTTCCTTGCTACTGGTTATTCACAGTAGACCCCAGAAGAGCATATTCTCTCTAATTCTTCTCCAAGTATCTTATTTAATTTTATTTTGTATTTTTATTTTCCAATCCTCTCCCTAGTTTCTTGAAAGTTAGTTAGTACTTTTGTCTTTTCAATTTCTGAGCCCATTGTTTCATTGATTATAAAAGGAATTCAATTAGCATTGTTGATAACCTTAATTACAGCATAAATTATTTGTACAATTTTTATAGAAAAATAATTTTCTTTTTATGGCACAAGAATAGTGTCTAGGTTCAATATGGTCCATATCCATTGCAACTCTTAAATTCAGTTGCTGAAGTTTAAGGGCTACCATCCCTTAAAACTGGTCTAGTCTTCTGACTGACCTTCACTAAAAGAAATTTTTTCTTAATTTCAGTATCTAGACCTCAAGAGCCTCCACTCTTTTGAATTACAGTCTAAGATCTTCATGGAAGCTAAATTAGCACTCTAGATGACAAATTTTAATTTGAAACCAGTCCTAATTACCATCTAAGATTGAGGCCATCTCAAACCTTCCATTGCAACCAAGCTTTTGGCACTGTGGACTTCCAAGTGAATATTGTTACATAGTTATTACAGCCAGAAGGAGTCAAAAAACTGACCTGGTAACTCATATATCTTTGGAAATCTATAAATCACTACAATTTTATGCCATACATTTGGGTTTAGTTTGTTATATTACAGTAAATATGTAATATATAAATTAGTACTTATAAGTAAAACTTTGCTGTGTTAGAAGGCCTAAAAGTGTGTGATACTGGCCTTAGTAAGAGATAGCAGGTTGTAACTAAAAAGGTAATAGAAAAATTATAAAAGACTTAATATTTTAACAGAAGTATGAGGTTTTATGAAAAGCCAAAGATATATTAAATCAGATAACTAAATTATTTCATATTTGTTTCTTCACACAGATTTGAACAAAAATAGAGTAAGCAAAAAAAAATGCAGGCTGGCTCTCTGGATCTCTGCTAAAACTTCACAGAAATGTAGGGTGGTATCAAAAGTAGGGCTCCGAAGAATATTAATGGCTTAAATATCACAGCATTCTCAACCACGTCCAACAAAAACAGAATGTTATCTTGAAAAGATCCAGTGATATGACTATTTTAGTATTGAATAAGTGCTATTTTAGGAAACCAATCAGTATTTTATGAGCTATTCTACTGAAAACACTGCTATCCTAGAATAGGAGTTTTAAAAAAAATTAAAATAATTCAAAGTGAGAAGGTTCTAATCCTCAAATTCTTTATTTAGGAAGGAAACTGAAAATCTTACTTACTGTAAGCTCAGCATACTTCCCAGTAGAAGATATACTCAAAAAATAAACACTGACAACACTAATGACAGAGCCAAGAACTGAGGACAACTGTTTACTTAGGAAACATATCCAGAGTTTAAAGATCCAGTTGGATATTAGAAATTTACTGGTCCATGACAGCCATATTCTTTTCATTCCTCTTCCTCTTGAATGATTTTGTCTACTACAGAATCATCCAAAGGGGCAATGGCTCAGAGTCGTCTGGGATGAACCTGTCACCAACTCTTGCTGCATCAAAGAGAATGTTACTATTTATTTGTCTGTCCAAAGTATGATTTGTAAGTAGTGGAAAGATACTTTTCCTTTGTGGTTCCCCAAGGCAGATGTCCCTTGAGATTTCTTCTATGTGGAGGAGGATTTCAGACCTCATGAAAGGATTAAGTTTCTCACTGTTTAAAGAATTTACAATTGAATGACATTGACTTAATATTTGCTATTTCACTAACTTCAGTAAATTATATTTTAAAAAAAAATAAGCAATGCAAATTTTACTTTCAAATCAGAAGAGTTTGTATATAACAATTCTCATGTTCTACCTATTGCCAGTTATCCATTACATATACCAACTTAATTATCTAATAATTCCTACCAAACTATTGTTGATTAGGGCAGTGGCATGATCAAGAGGCAACTGAGCAAGCCAGAATTCTTATAGGTGACTGTCACAATCATTTTCTATTCATTATCTGTCAGATTATTTTTGTAACATGAAACTTTCCTAATATTCTAATGATTGCTTCAATTTTTACCTTTGAGTTATACCTATATATTTATGAAGAAATGTAGTAGTCCATAAAAAAGAAATAAACTGGAAAAATTTAATTTAAAAGGACTTTTCCTTTGTCTTGTATCAAAAGAAAGAGAGACTATGATAATCTTCATGTAGCTTACTGATATTTTGAATAAATCTTCAGTGTTTCTAAGTGCATTTCTCATGTGTAGGGTAACAGCATCACAGAAAATCGAAAATGGCTGCTAAGTTTTTGAATCTCTTCTCTTGAAGAGATAGGGGTCTATATGGCTTATATCTAGAGGTTGTCTCAAAATTTTATGTGCCCTTAGGTGGGGCTTTGGGATTGACTGTGGATTAGCCTACTGATTTATTTAACATATTTCTGTCTATGGATGATGGATTTACTGAGGAGGGAAGACAAAACCTGGGTTTAGGTGGCACCAAACAATTGGCTTGTAGTCTGAATGAAATAAAAAGCCCATACCGTGAGCTATTTGTAATCTGCCGTGGCCCTCCACCATGCTGCTCTGCCTTGCAGCCAGCCAACTATGGATTTAAACCTCTACAAGCTGTGAGCTAAAGTAAATCTTTCACTCGCTGGTGTCTGGTATTTTGCTAGAGCATTGAGGAAGTTACTAAGATAGGTGTTTATCTATGGTTTCAATTTGAACTAAATTTATGAATTGACTGAACAACATACAATACAAATGACAGTGTAAGTCACACAACTTGGAGGTCTTCCAGAACCCTTGCTGATTCTAACTTCTGTGACTTATAATATCAATCTGAGACATTCACAAAAGATATTGGTCTAGATCATTTTTAGGCAGCTGAGATGGGCTGATGCTCCCCAAGACTTACATTTTAAACTTTTTTATTCCTGTTTTTGTGTAAAACACTTTACAGCTGTATATCAATGTATCATGGCCACTCTGTAAATCATTTGCTGTGACAAAGCAAGTTTTGGTAACAGGTTCATCCCATGTGACTTTGAGCCACAACCTCTTTGGATGATTCCACTATCTTCTGTGATTCCTAATCAGGTTTGCAATATCTCCATGTCTTCTCCATGACTCAGCAGAGAGCTGGATAACATGCAGTTTTTAGTCTTTTTAGAATTTTTTTCTTCTTAAATAAGCAATCTCCCCTTACCAGGTCAGACAAAATACTCTTATTACTTTATGCTTTTTGTAAGGTTTAATAAAGCCTTTTTAAAGAGATGTTTATGATTGTAGATGATATTCATCTTGAGTAGAGCAAGTGAAACTAGTACATGAAAAACTGGTAACTCTAAAGGGCTGCTAGCAACACTAAGGGTGGCTAGTGACCAATATCAGTGAGCAGTGAACAGTAGTTATGAAAGTGTCATCTCCAGCCACTGGAGGAGTTCCTGAAAGCTTCCAGTAGCTACTAGATACATTTGACAGGAGGCTAGAAGAGGGCTGCTAACACTAAGAGCTGATAGCTACTGGCATTTGAAACTCAGGTTGTCAACACCAAAAATAGCTATTCTTTGCCTACTGGTAATTTCTATAGAAATTGAGTAACAGAATTTTAAGCAAATTGCTAAAAATTTGAGGATAAAAGTTCATATACATGGGATTCATAAAGCAATAACCAACAGCAGTACAAACTGCTAGATGTGAGTGGGGAAATACAGGACTTTCCATCACATCTGACACTTCTGTTGAATGCAAAAATGAAATTATAGAAAACTTTTCAGAAGAATCACCTAGGCAACTAACAGGATCATAATAATAACCAATAACTAATAATCTACAGTAAGAAATTCACAAATGAATTTTCTTGCTAATATACATCCAGTGAAATTAAGCATTGAATAAATTATTAAATTTAAACTATCACTGTATAGAAAGGACATTATTTTATTTAAACTTTTTGTTAAATATTTGAAGAATTGCTTTCCCAAATCAGCTAAATTTAGACACCTAATATGTTTTTATATTTACTATACTAAGTTGTTGATTATTTTTTATCTATATATATATGCCATGTGTACTCATCATGGTTTACAAAACTGTTATGAAATGCTTTGCCTGTGAGGACTTTTGCCAGAGGTATGTGTGTGAGGTGGCTCTGAAGAGATAAACAGATCTCTGGAGACACAAATCCAAACCTCCTGGGATGTATGGTTAAAGATTTGAGGATAGCCTATAGGATAAAAGTCCAAGTAGGATCAAAACTCTAGCCCTTGTGTAGAGCATAGAAATTCTGATTAATTACTTCCAAAGTAACCCTCAGTCCAGTCATGTAGCAGACCATTTTGGCTTTTCCCTGTCTGTCGCTTGTGCCCTACAAAATACCTGTACAGATGTTCTTCTTTTGTGCATTATTCTTACTTTCTGATTCTATCAATAAAAAGTCACAAAAGCTTCAAACTTGTGCTGTTTTTTCCTGAGACTCTTTCATGCTAATGGATCTCACTTAAGGCAGACCCCTCTTGGAGTTAAAATTGGACAGGAACTCTGAGTAATCACTCATCCTTTGTTCCACCATGGTCAAGTACAGCACCTCTTGCAAAAGCAGAACTTTAGCTTATAAAAAGATAGAAACCTTATATTCACTTCACAGAAATATAAGACTCTAACATTCTTTCAATTTCATTTTGACTGAGTATTCTTTTTTACTTGGGAAATACTTCTTGGTGGACTAATTACATAAGTATTTTCTCTCAACTTTCTATTTTAACACTGAAAGTGTGACATTTTATACCTTATTGAGACATATGATAATTACATAATTACATTATACTATGGCTTAGATATGGTTTGTCCTGAAACTTTCATGTGGTTGTTTAGACCTTGCTGCACAGTGTAGCAATGTAGACAAATGTTAAAACTTTTAAGTGCTGAGGTCAGGTTATAATTGAGTAGGATAATGAATGATTACTGATTTTCTTGTGGAAGTATGTTCCTGATTGCTCTCAGAAATTTCATAAGATTTAGTTGTTATAAGTAAACCTGAATCCTCCCTTGATGTTTCTTGCACATGTGCTTTCTTGTTTGTGATACCGTCTTTCAGGACACTTTCACAAAAACCTAGCAGATAGCTGTACCTTACATTTGAATGTCTAGTACTTTGAGCTAAATAAGCATCATTATTGTAGTACAGATCTCAGCCTCAGGTACTAAAGCAATGCAAAATGAACTAAGGCAGTAGAATAGAATTATGGAATAGAAATTAGCATATTCTGAAGAATCAAACTGTAACTGACATCCATCAATTTCAATTGTAAATTATGAGGATCTGGAAGGTCAGCTCTAAATTTAAAAAATGACAATAGACAATATATAATTGTCTGAAATATCAGCTAATACCTAGAGCTTTTCTATCTTGTTTTTTTTAATTTCTCTCTCCCAGCTGGGTGTGGTGGCTCATGCCTGTAATCCCAGCACTCAAGAGGCTGAGGCAGGAGGGTCGTTGCGAGTTGGAGACCAGCCTGTGCTACAAAGTGAGCTCAAAACCAGCTGAACTGCATAGCATGACCCTGTCTCAAAAAAAAGGCAAACAAAATTCCTCTCTCCCTTTCTCTCTCCCTCTCTCTCTCTCTCTCTCTCTCTCTCTCTCTCTCTCTATATATATATATATATATATATATGACTCTATACTATATATATAAATATCTATATATACATATGCAGATATATTTTATATATATTTAAAATTGATTGAAAGAAGTCTTATTTGATTATCTAAAGTCATAAAATCTGTGCTACAGAGACAGAAATGTTTTTCACTAACTGAAAACCTAATAGTAATATGAGAGTAGAATATTTTCTATGGAAAATTTCTTATCTTACTCCCAAGTACCAAATACACTATTATGTGTTTTACATATATACAGAAATTTTCCTATCTTTGCATACATATATGATTTTTATGTAATTTTATTTAAATATATAAATATGCAAATACAAATATTTGAGAAGACAATTGATGAATCCTGTTGACTCTCCTGTGAACAATTTCAGGTAAAGAATAGCTAGAATAACAGTAGTTATATGGTATTAGAGTAATAAAATGACAAAATTATTTGTTATATTATAATGTATCTTAAAAGATCTTTACTAATTAATATAAGTGAGCACAGTGATGAAATGATAAAGCTATGTTTGGAGGAAAAGCTTACATTTTATCTAGTTTAAATTGATATTTGAAAGAATACTAGCAATTCTTGTCATTTGCATATTCTTACCTTTACAACAAAAAGCAAAATAATTCATTAAAAAGCATTTGTTAAAACACAAATAAGATATCAAGTGCTGGGAGGTAACAAGATAAAAGAGTATTCTTGTCCTATCAGTATTTCCTCCAGCCTTACTGCAAACATGTCTTAATAAGGAAAAGACAAAGACAAGAGAATAAAATTTACCTATTTACATCTTTATCAACCATACTCACAGGAGGAGTTGCAAACTTCATGTAATAATTTTTAGCAATATTTAGTAATTGTAAAACATCAATTGGGGCGGAGAAACCCATGTTCTATGGTTGCATTGTAGCTTCCTTAACCACACAAATGTTATCACCTACTTCAGGAGTTACCATGCATACATTCTGACAAATTCTGAAACTCATTCAAGATTAAATTTTCATCTATATAGAGGTGACATGACACTAAAGGATCTTTGCAAAACTTTTCAGCACAGAGTTCTCAAGGTTATAGATGTGAGTTAAATAAAATTCAAGAGAAGTTTTCTAATGGAGAACACTTTCACTGTTTCAATGAAGGCATAATATAATTTTTCATGTGCTCCTGGGCAAAAGCTGAACCTAGGTAATTGGGCTTCCTCCAGCAGCCTGATTAGGTCTCTTCAATGGTACTTAAAAAGGCAATTAGTGTGACCATATAAGAATGTTTCTACCTATTACACTTTCAAAAGTAGCATAACATTTAGAAGTCTGAAATATTGACATTTTAGGTGAACAATGATGCTTGAGAAAAAATTGCCATTTTGTTTGGTAATATCTAGTTTTATTATTTTATTATAACATTTCTGTTAGTATTGACTATGAAATACAAATTATTTCACATGAATATTAGTAAAATCTAGGATTCTTCATTTCTCTAGTCAAGTCCAGAAATTCACCATTTTTGCTCTTTTATTTTTTACTCTGATTTATATGCCAGTCCAATTTTCCAACCTTTTTTGGAAAACATACTATGCATAGGCCACATAATATTTAAATTATAATTATATTTTCAGATAACTTTAACCAAGTAAATCAAATACCAAGACTAATGAGTAAACATAAAGATATATGTAAGAAAATCATTAAGTTATTGACATTCAAGCAGAGAGGGGTGAAATGACAGCTGCATACTGCATCAGTAATAAATTTTCATAGTACCTATTTTCTAAATATAAGCTTTGAAAGGCACCTAACACAGAACTTTATTTTCATAATATAAAGAATTGCTTTTAACACATTTCATAACAATCTGCAAAATATTTACCATTTCAAGTGATAATATTAAAATAATCTTTTTCTAAAAAAATAAAACTTACTAAAAGCATTACTACACTTTGATATGATTTAACTTTAAATATTTTCAAAAGATTTTGACCTTTGTCTAGACTATGCTGTGTTATTTAATATAACAATTTTCCTGATTAAAATGGTCATTTATGATATTAAAATGGAATATATTTTATTCAAAATATGACTTGCATTTTCTAATCTTTTGGGTCCATTTTAATCAGACTCTGGTGCTGCCATTTATAAAATATTTATAAATCTAAAAAGCAAATTGTGAATGACTATTAGAAGAAATTTTCATTCAAAAAGTATTCTAATTACTAATTTGAGAAGTGTGGTTTGATAAAAAAAAAAGTGACCATGCACAATGACATTTTCTCTCTTTTTTTTTTTTTTGAAAGAGAAGGAAAATTTTGGAGGGAGTATGAATGAAGATAATAATAGTTCCTGAGTGACAAGAGGGGTCTAAATGTGTTGCTACAAATAAAAGTTTTACACTCAAGTTTAACAATTTTCTAAGTGGGTTATTCACTGGGCCATATAAAGTGCATTAAAATAGGAACATTTTTCATAAAAATGTCTTAAGAAAAAAATTTTGGTTAAAATATCTTGAAATACTTTAAAATATTTTAATGGAAAGCTTTAAGTCAAATATTTCATGAAATATTTTATAAAGATGTGTGAAGAACATGTAAAATTAAGCATTACAATATATTTTATTGCCAATATAATAGATAAAATAGATTCTAACATTTAATCTAGTAATTTATATACAGTTGTTAAAATCAGATTTGACTTGGAGCTGAGTTAGAGTTGAACTTATTTGTAAAATAAATTCTTCTATATCTGTGATTCAAAATTAGGCTAACATAATAATTTATTGATTTATAAATTTAAAATAAGATACTTAAAGTTGCTTGCTAATGGATAGGAAGAGGGAAAGAGGAGTTCAACAAAGAAAACTATCAGATACTAAAATTTACCAACACCAGAGACCAGAGAGAGGAAAATAGTAAATAGAAAGAATGGCAGGAAAACAAACACAAATCATTTTCAAGCACTTCAATGAACTTGGACAACATAGTTTAGAGACACTGATTCCTGGCTAAAATTTACGTAAGGATTCTTCAGGCCTAATCATAGATGATTACAGAGATCTTAACTGGCAGAAAAAGCTGTGCATCCTACATTAAATTTATGCTCAGCAAAATAATTGAAGACCTTGATGAAGTTTTTAATCAAGATCTATTTTTTCTCTGGCTGACCTTTCTTTTACCTAAAAGTTCTTTCTTATCTCAATAGTTTTCATGTGGAATCCTCTTTACCAGGGTAAAGATGTCTTTGGCAAACAGGGACCTCTGACTCTATACTCACTATTTTTAGTGACACCACTGGTCATTTTTTCTTTCCTTTCCCCTAAATTCCAGGTCCATAACAACACAAGAGCCTTTTTCTGAGATCCTTCTGTGGTAAAACATTCCCCATATCTCCATCCATGCTGACTGTTGTGTCTTGGGTGTCATCATGCTACAAGGTAAGTGGTTCTGGATTGGCCGGAGTACAGTGAGATAAAGGGAGTGGGTACTATCTCTACTTTAGTGCCTGTCACTCCTGGAAGTACGTAAGTGCTCTATAAATTATATTTCATTTTTCTTGTTGTTTTAATCATCTATTCCAGAACTTGGGGCCTATCACTTTCCAGGTCACCTAAACACACGCCTATATCTTTATCAAAAGATATAGGAAGCAAAGTTTGAAAAATCTTCAAATAAGGTGTGGATAAAAATGAAAATATAAATTTCCAATATTTATAAAATTGTGTTTAACAAATTATTAACTTAATTCTGTTTAAGGATACCAGAGCAGCAGAAAATTTGTCAATGAAGCAGATGCTATTGATCTGTTAGCTATTGATTAGAACACAAGACTGATACCACAGTATATAAAAATGAGAATAGTAAAATTAAGTCATTGACTCTAGATGAAAGGAAAAGTTTCTTTTATAATCATGAGAAACAGAACAAATTCATTTGGGAGTAAAAGTAAATGTTAAAAATAGACATGTATTTGTAAGTACTCAAAATTATTCAGATATATTTAATAGCTATAAAATGTATTTCTCTTGGCAATTTTCTCTGATGAAACACAGTTTTATAAATAAACCTTCCTTTGTTTCTTCACAAGATACTTATTACCTAAATTGTGTTGTGCTACTCTGATGTGTTTATAAATTAAACCTGTTTATTTTTCATATTCTAAACAAAATATTGTAAAGCAAAACAACATATGTACACAAATATTAAAAATTCACAAACTGCCAAACAAGTTATTCATAAGCAATTAGAATTTTCTTGCTTATTGTTCTTATAGTGTTACTAATTTATGAAGATTTCAAGTAAAGTATATATTTCAAATAACTATTTCAATCTTTTTGTTGATAAAATACAAAAGGACATAGATTCCTGACAAAAGAAAAGGACATTAACTAATGTTAGTTCAGTTAAAAGTATGTTCTAACTCTTTTATTCAAGAGTTTTCAGAGAAAAGAAACTGAAGACAGGGAAAAGAAAGCTGACATTGTAGTCAGGGGTTGTGCAGAGAACAATTCAAATCAGGACATAGAGTTTATAATATTATTTTTATGATGGTCACCCAGAGTTAACACAAGAAAATGCAGGAAATCTATCCACAACGCTAAAGACATAGAATATTTAGCCAAGGGACTGAATCCCACAGCAATATCCCACATGAGTCCAGATGAAGACCCAGAGCTCGAGACAGTGCCTCCCACGAGTCCAGCTGGAGGTCTAGAGCCCACAAGGACTCATACCAGTCTCTTTTACAGATCCGTGCTGGAAAGGTCCAAAGGTGAGCAGTGGAAGCCAGAAAGTCTATGCCAGCAGGGTGAAAGAGCTGTGCTGGTAGGTTGAGGGTTCTACACTGGAGCTGAGAAGTCACACTCACAACAAAGACCAGGGCTGTCCTGAAAAGCACCACAGCCATCCTCAGTGACACAGACACCCTGAGCTCCTCTAAGAAGCACAGTGGAGTACAGGCCAGGAAGCCAGCGTGACAAGTTCATCCTAGAGACCAAGTGGCATACGTCTTCCCCTCTAGAGCCAGGAAGTAATGCTTGATGTGAGGACCAGAGCTTCTCCAGGAGAACCAGAGGGGTCAAACAGCAACTCATAGGAGAAGCCACAGTGCCCCAACATCTCAATGCCTTCTTAGTGCACTAATGCACCAACACCTAACTTTTCCTTCTCCACATCTCTATTTATGCTGGCAATGCTCTTCAGGTGAAATATCTATGCTCAGCACCATGCTGATATAATCCAGCTGGTGTTAAGATGCCCACCAGTTTTTAATCCATAACAGCTGATTAAATGCAACCTTCACTAAATCTGCTATTAATTTTTTTAAAAAATTGAGTCAGGAAAAAAGACAATATTATTTCTTTTGATTCTCTGTTTATCCAAATTTTGCCAGCAGAATTAATGAGTGATAGAATGGTTAATATTAATTCAATTTAAGTAATTTTAAATAAGTGTTTTCTGAAGTCTCTAACATGGTAATAAAATGCCATAAGCACACTGTTCGCTGCCTTCCTCTGCAGCTTGGTCTTTTATTAGGTCCAATTTGCTCCCTATGCTTCAGTCACAAAGGCAAGCCTCAAACCTGCTGGTCAGTACTGAAGTAAACCTGGAATTCACACATCATTTCATCCTGAAATTTCATCCTTATCATATATACAAATACATTCTTACATGGAGTATTTATTAAAAAGTTCTATAATTTATCCCAAAGTTTTCTCTCCACGGGTATAACTACCTGAGGGATCCACAGAGCTGTGAATTAGATGAACTACCCTGATTAAGTTATGTTGTCTGGCACAATTGTTCTGAAGATAAAAAGTGATTCCACGTTGGCCTAACTTAATCACATGAATCCTTTAAAAACATAGTTTTCTTGAGTTAGTCAAAGAGGAAGAAAAGTAGCCAGATACATTTCAATTGGCCTAGAAGAAACAAACATTCTTAATAGGACTAGCTATAGGAAAAGAACAGCATCTGGGTACTAGAGTAAATGGTGCCTAAAAGCCAGGAAGAGAGGGTACACTTTGGCCCTAAAATCCCAGTACTGTAAATGAATTCAACCAAAAACCACTGGGACTGAACGAGGAACTGGAGACTCAGAAGAGGAATGTAGCTCTAGTCAGGGCCTTAATGTTAGCCAGAAAACCCCAACAGTAAACTCACTCACAAAATGCTTTGACTTCTGACCTATAGAAACAAAGGCAATTCATTAATTTGTGTTGCTGCAATGCTTTTCATAATCCTTTATCCAGCACAGACAGTAAGAGAGATAGGTACTCAAAGTACAAAAAATAAAATTGTGTAGATATTACTGGGAAAAAAATCCCAAAATACAGAGGAAACTATAGAGTCTTATGCAGTGGTTAAGAATATCTGAGTATACTTTCACAAAGAAACATGGAATATAATATACAATACCAACTTGGAAAAAATGTAAAACAGTGTTAAATTATTTTATGAAATATAAAATAAAATATAATACATGTAAACTGAGAGGATGTGTTTATACATCATCAATGCACACTTTAAAGTCAATTTATAAACTGAAAAGAGAGCATTAACTCCTCAGACTGCATAGAAGGAAGAATTTTGGAGTCAGGAATCAAAACGAAGGAATAAGTAAATAAACACAGCAAGCAAGTTTTTGAAGATCTGTAATGGCATTATGCCATGAACTAGAAGATGATGTTAAATTAGCCTTGAATATAGGAAATGGGAGAGAAGTAAAAGCAAAAAAGTCAGAACTCCTCTCAATTCTTTCCTTCCTTACAACTTTTCCTAACACCCATGCTCTTTCCCTGAAAAAAATTCCTAGTCCTAACAATCAGTTTGGGGCTGGGGATGCAGCTCAGTGTGGCAAGCTGTGCCTTCGATCCCCGATACAACAAACAAACAAACAAACAAACTTAATCAATTTAATGTCTCTTAAAAGGTTTTACTCATATTTTACATTTGAAATTGTATTCTTTTACACAAATATGAACTTTATAACATATTGCACTTTAAATAAAACCAGACAACATAATTCATAATAAATTTTGCTTTTGTACTTACTGAAAAATTTAAACTTGCATGAAGAAGGGAATAACTTTGCTAAATATTAGATTTTCTTTGTCTATCGATCACAGTGCTGGAAAATTTAAAATTGCATGAATTCATGATTTAAACAATGGAATACTTGAGGTTGGAATAAATGAAACAGTTTTCATTTGTCCTTACATTGTTTTTGTAAGTATGTCTCAAAAATGATTCTGCAGGATTGATCACACATGCCTCTGCTGTCAGCCTACAGTTCTCTCAGGAAAACCCGAGAAAAACCTGAGGTAAGTGGGGATTCTGAATTAGAAGATCTGAAGGCCTAATCCCTAGACCCCTGAAAGGACCTTGCAGTACTGTTTTGTTTCCTCATCTCTTCTCTATAATGATGATTATTTTCCTCGTAAAAAAGATTGCATGAGGTAACTGCATTTAAAATTTTAAATGTATTCCCAGAAGATGTGTTTCTAAACATGTTCCTTTTTCTTTTGCTTTTTACTTTTAGTGAATGTGTCATCTTTACATATGTAGGTTTTGCATTTATCTTTTCAGTATGTAATTTATGACAAAATTATGACCATTCTAGAAAACACACTTCTCAAAGTGATTCTTGAATAAAAAGTTAAGAAATTTCTTTCATGTGTGGATATTTCTCCTTAAAAGCTGTGTTATAGTCTACTCTGGAAAAAGTCATTTATACGGTTGATCATGTTACGTATTTATTATAACAGCAATATATTCAGTATTATAGGCTTTTGCTTTTCATTTCATTTATAATTTTAAATATGCTTCATTTTTCTCATGAAACTAATTAAATGTGATTTGAATTAAACAAAATGAATGAGAAAAGATTTGGTTTGCTACTGTTCCCAGAAAAATAAAATTTATTTCATTTCTTATAACATGGATGCAAATGGTTGTTAGCATAAGAATAATGGGAAGAATTTCTCAGGAGAAATTCTTTTGTCCTCCCAAAAAGTAAATAAGCAGGAATATTACTGAATTTATGACAAAATAATGTACCTCTCATTTTTAAATGCTAAAGAATGAAGAATTTCCTTTCACAGAACATTTATCTTTTTTTACTCAATATTTCATAGAAAACAAATTAAGAATATAAATGAAGCAATCCTAAAAATAAAGCAAATATGATGCTCTTAGAACATTTCTATATTCTATTCACAGAATTTAAAGCATTTAGAGTATTTAATGTCCCTACCCCATGATAACAAATTTCCAAAAAAATAGAAAATGTCTGTAAATGGAAAATACTAAAGATGATATTTTTAGGTTTAAAAATTTGGACTCCAAGGAGAAAGAAAGCTATCCTACATATTTTATGCTCTGAGTTAAGTGTCCTGTTCTTCTGTCAATTAATCTTCCTGAAAACCTCCCCTCTTTCAGAAATAGTCCATATTATGCTTAAGGAAAATGAGGCTTAAATTATTTAATTTATTCAAGTCAAATACAGTTAAGAAGTTTTATAACTACTATTCTGCCACTACTATTCTGCCATACTAACAAAGAAGTATGTTTGTCTTTATTTTGTTCATATTTTAGTTGTCTTGCAATTATTCATTCAGTGAACAAGTTTATTTGGTATCTATATGTACAGTTCTGGACATGATAATATGAAGAGTCATAGGATCAGGAATCCAACTTAATAAATATCTTCTCTTGAAGTTTTAGCAATTTTGATAATTTCTTTTATTAATTGTCAAGCACTTCTGAGTTAAATTCTAGACAAATATAGGTTCTACAAAGGCAAAAATTCATTAAAAGATCCATAACACTGATTTTCATTTGCTACATAAATTTTACTAACTCTTTAAAGAATAAGAATTATTATTAAAACATCAAAATCTCCCACATTTGTGGAAGCAGATGTGACCATTAAATCCTTCTAATTTTGTCTATGGAAAGTCACAAACTGTACAAAAATCACTGGAAATATTTAATATGACTGAAGAAACAGCAAAACAAGATTTTTAGTATGAATTGTTGTTTGTTTATTTTAGAGACAAGATCTCACTATGTAGTTCAGGCTGGCCTGAACTCACTATGCAGCCCAGGCTTCCTCGAGCTGGCGGCAATCCTGCTTCAGTCTCCGGAGTGCTGGGTTTACAGGTGTGCATCACCACGCTTGGTGAACATCATAGTTTAGTCTACTGCATTCACCAACTAGAATAGCCACAAACCTCTGATTTCTGGCTTTTTAAAATAAAATATTTAGCCAATGAACCAGTATATAACATTAAAAAATGAAGATCAGTTATCTGATTTTAAAAATATCCGTGTGTTTACTCTCTGATGTATTTTTTAAAGATGTAGTTCTTACTCATGGGTGAAAAAATATATTATCCACTGAGCTGCATATAAAATCTGTAGTATAAATTCAAAATCAATGTTAAGAAATATATATTGATTAGAATCCACTAATCCATAACTGAAATAAAAAGCAAATTCAAACAAATTCTACTGTTTCCAAATTATCTTTCAGTATGTTTGCTTATTTTGTGTTTAATCAGTTCATTTAAGGAAAAATATTGCAACTAAAAACAAGCAACTTATTTTCTAGGTACAAAAAATTTACATGTATTTGTATGACACAAAGATATTTGTCATTCTCCATTATTATTTTAATTGGAATTATTTTTAACACATTTTCGGACATAGCCAAGTCAATCAGACATAGCCAAGTCACATTTTCGGACATAGCCAAGTCAACACATTTTCAGACATAGCCAAGTCAAGTCATAGCCTAGTAGAACAATATAAAAATAACAAAATATTTTAAATAAGAAATTTAATAAATTTTATAATTACTACAATAACTGTTTTCATACCATTAAAAATGTCACATTTAGAGAACCAGACTTTTAGGATCGTCTCTATGTGGTATTGAAACTGATAAGAAGACACATGAATTCCACCAAATGAACTATGAAGCGTAAGAGAGACATTTTTAAAAACTCATGGCTTGACCTAGTTGTAAGAAAGCAGTTACATTCATGGCAATTACTTTAATATCTGGGCTGTGTTTCTTTTATTTACAACTAATCAGAAGCTCTTACCTTCCAGCAATACACTTTACTCTTAATCTTACTCACTTTAAAAATAAATTCTTTATTATCTATTGATTTCTTGCTAATTTTTGAGGGATCATTAGTACTTTATTTTTCAAGGCACTTTAGCCATTGTCTTGAGGTATGTGTACATATATAATATTGACTCATACATACAATTAGCTCAAAAAACACATTACGTAAACCTCTTTACATCTCTGACTGCCCTTGTGTCCTTAAAAATCCTTATTAATAAGTGAAATTTTAAAAGTAACTTCACCTATAATCCATTTATACTTCCTTTTATTTCTATTAATCCCAAATTTTGGTGTTCAGCTAAATAAGCCAATATACATTCCAACACTAATGCTCTTAGTATTTTCAATAAACATATGGTCATCACTGTTACTGAACTGAAATAAGAACAAAACCCAATGAATTATAAGACAATACTTCTCAGTAATGTCTGAAGATTCTGTATAAGTCTCAAGTTAACATTATTTGATGACAGAAACCATGATGGTGGTAAAAGCTTTGGTAGTTATTCTAATGATAGCAGTTTAGTAATTTAATAGAAAAGCAAAGAATGAGATCCAATTAGATGAATGATGGAAAGACAGAGGGGGGAGTTAGTAGAAGGACAACGTGAAAAAAGAAAGACAGAGATGCAGTGGTGAAAAAAATGATGAAGAGCTGTCAGTGTGTTGTTTAATAGCAATTATCAGCCACTTTAAAGCTGCGTCAATGTGTTATCTGGTATCCTTCCCAATTTATGGTTAAATGTGAATGCACAATAATTTATTCAATTCAAATTTAAAAAATTCAATGCTATATCCTGTTATATCCCAGTTAATTAAATTTTATGTTTAATTTCATTGAATATTTTAAATAGTTAATTAATGTCTTATATCCTTTGTTACATTTTCATGAATGTATTTTACTTGTGCACATAGATCCTCTATTTCAACTCACCTCATTTAACAAAAGAAAGTATCAAAGATTATCAAGTTCATTGTCCTAATGAGACACTGCTAGTGCTCTGTCAGATCTCCCAGGACTTCCCTATTAGTTCTGCATCCTATTTGAGCATCCAAGGGCTTTATCTAATATGTTTCATAGAAAGGTTGCCTTCCTCTAGTAGAGTGTCAGGAAGCTCAATATTCTGGGAAGTGAAATTCCACTGAAAACTATCCCTTTGTTTTAGCCTCAAGGAGATGCACAGGAGGAATGTAAAGTCTAGAATATTTGTGTTGAAGGCTCCCCATTCCTACCATTGCAGGAATTCTTACTTTTCCAAGCATTCCTCCCTTCACACCCTTATGCTATCATAGGAAGAATTTCTCAGCCAATTACCTGCATAAGAAACTGTCTCACGTGTACATCTAAGAATACTGAGCTGAAATAACTACAAAGAGATTAAGCAATTGAACAACTGATATTTGGAGTTTTTTACAGATACTGAAATTTTTAAAAATCACATCACTAAGAATAACAAGTATTTGAAAGAAGTAAATAAAAAAATTTAAACTCGTTTAAGAAATTTTCTCTTTCATTGGACTGTTTTGAAGCTATGTTTCTGTTTGTGTGTGGAAGTATCTGTGTGTGTGTAGCAAATTGTTTAAAGGAAGAAAAAAGGGTTGTAAGTTTGCATTATCATCATGAAATGTAAACAATAAAATTTCAGAAACACCCGAATTAGAAATTAGATATAATTAAAGAGTTGGTAGAAATTATATCTATTATATGACTTTGACAAATTTTAATAATTATTATAAAGATATAAGAAACCTTTTTAGAAAGAATTATGTGATTTGTGTATATGTGTAAAATTAAATTATAGACCAAGATCTGTGTTCACATCATCCATTGTGCCATAAGATGAACATAAATTTTAATTATACATATTTTGAAAAAAAAATGTGAACACGTGTGTACATGGAGATATAAGCATTGAAGACATATTCCTCATCACTTTCTAACTGTAAAGTATTTGTAAATAATTTTTAAGAAAGTCACACTTAAAAAACTTTATTGATGCTCTTTGGGTGCAATATATGAAAACAATCATTTGAACATACATACTACTGTAAGTTTTACTAGGAAACTTACAGAGATATGATTCACATTGATTTTCAGCCAAAAACAGATTCCTATCTCTTTATGGAACATTAAGAAGGGATTGAGCTCACAAAATTATTCATTCTCTATAGCAGAGAAAGTTATAAATGTTGTTATAAAAGTTGCTAAAGCAAGGAAGTCTGGAGATAAATTTTGCTTCAAACACAGTGGGGCTAGAACTCACTGTATGTTATCATGATGGTTCCTTTGTAGCACTTAGCTCTCTTCCTCTACTTCCCTTGCCATGATTTTGATCTAATTCTCAAGGAGGCTGTCCCTGATCAGCAGTAAAAACAATCAAAGACAGTGCCAAAGACACTCTATCACATAAAACACTCTGTGGAAATTATATGCTTTTTTCCTATATTTTTGAAACTTTTTTTTTTAATGGTACCCAGTATTGAATTCATGACCTCACACTTGCCAGGCAGACGCTTAAGCCACTGAGCTAAATCCCCAACCCTTTTCCTATATTCTTATAGAAAATATATGTATGATTTAATTGGCTCAGGAGATCATGTAATAGATCTAGTCATAATGTCAAGGGGTTATGACTCTGATGGACCAGACCAAGCACAAAACTAAGCTAATCTGAGTGCAAACATCAGGAATTGGAGAAGCTCTAGCACTAAGAGGTGACATGGAAATAACATAGACAGAAGGCAAAGGTGTTGTGGACTTCGTCAAAACTAGGATGTCATCAGGTTAAAGTCTCATCTTTAAATTACCAAATCGAATGTTCTCACATTTCCAATAACTGATTAGAAGCCAAGAAAATTCACAAGGGAGAAACCCAGGAATGGAGTAACACAGTCAATGAGTATCGATTGCTTCCAGCCCGATACCTTCAGTCTTACTGAGGAAATGTGAAATTGAGTGAATTTGACAAGACAGAAGCAGTTTCTTTTAAACTACAAAAATGACACTCTTGTGTTTTTTCATTCAATCTCTCTTTTTTGGGGGGGGTTCACTGTTAAAGGGTTTATTGAAAAGTAGGATACCACTAAGGTCAAGTCCAGATGCAATCAGAAAGTGAGAAATGAAGTTTCTTCTTTCTATTTTCTTTCATTTTATCATATTGTCTGTTTGTTTTAGGGTTTTCTATACTGGACTCCTGTGTATTTATGATTTACCATTGACTTACTTATTTTGAACTCTGCGTACTCCACCAAGTTGGAAACTCCCTGGCTCTGCCTCCTTGTTTGTTTGTGGTCGTCTCTCTACTTAGGGTCTTCTTCAGTTGGTTGAGGCCCTTTCACACTTTAGCCTGCTTTCAGTTAAAAAACAAACAAACAAACAACCATCATGGTTCAACATCCTAACCCACTGCAGAAAAGCTACCCGTTCAGGGTCAACAGTTCCAGAGACCGCCTCCCACTGCTCATGTCTGACTGTCTGCCTATCCAACCTGTCCCTAGGAGTTGTAGCTCCTGATTCTTCATCATAATGGATGGCAAGTTCATTCAGCTAAACTCCTTGTTCTCTGTTGTGACTGGTAGGTCCAAGGGTCACCAGAAATGGTCTGCAATGGGGAGGAGAATGGATCTGTCTTCATTTGGAAGTTGATGCTCCAGAGCCCAGAAAAAACAAGGCAGACAAGTAGGTTAATAATTCAGGGACCAAAAAGCAGGGCTAGAATAATGATTGCCAAAACCCCCATGAGCAAGAGCAGACAGGAGGACCATTTCCCGATACTGGTCCAATTAGTCCATGAATCAGGGAGTTCCTGGAGGATTTGGGAGGTGTGATCAGTTAGATTTTGTGCTAAGTTTGTCACTGTTCCAGTCTGGTTGACATAAGAGCAGCATTTCTCTTCCAGGAACACGAAACACTCCACTCTTAATATTGTTAGTTTTTCTTTGATGTTTCTGTACAGCAATATTGATTGTAGCTTACCTACATGCAAATGTAGGCCATTTATAACAGATTGTGGGCTATTTATTCTTGTTATTTCAATATTATATTAATCTACTCATATCTATTTCTAATTATTAACATTTCCCAGGTGTCAAGATCTATTCTTAAGGGACAGTATGCAAAAATCATTAGCTCATTTTCTTAAATGTATCAGTGTTCAAGGAAGAATAAAAACATGTAAAAAATCTAAGCAAGTACTATTTCACCATTTTCACCTTTGTGTTTTATATATTTCTCAAAATATTTGCACATAGAAAATGTTTCCACATTTCTTTAAATAAATAAGTTGAGTAGCTGATATGAAACATACGTTCCACATATAAGTCATTCTTATGATTTAGAGCTAAAAACCTCCCAATTCTCATGTTCCGAGGTGGCGGCTCTTCAGAAGGGACACATCCCTGGAGGCATTATTCAGAAGGACACATTCTTTTCCCTGGCACTCTTGCTTTCTGGATGCCATGATGGGTGTAATTTTCTTCTGCCAGGACCTTCTAGTATGCAGTTTCTGCACTGGAAACTGCTGAAATGTAGGCTGGATCCACCAAAAATATAAGCCAAATTAAACCGCTCCTCTTTTAAATCGCAGTGTTGGATATTTTGTCCAAGTGATAGGAAATCTGACCAATACTTTCATTAAAATTTATATACATTAAATATGTAAAATATATTTCAAATTTAACATTTGGAAAAATAAATTTAAAGATACAATTTTACATTTCTTTTAAACCAACATTGATATAAAAAATACTGTCAGTTCCTTCTGTACAATGGCACTTAAATCTGATAACATTTGTAGTTTGCTCTTGTTTTGGACTTTTCTTACTTGGGGTGGTACACACCTGTAATTCTAGCACTGGGGAGGGTAAGGCAGGAGCATCACCATGAGTTTAAGGCCAGCCTGAAGTACATAGTGCCTTCAAGGCCAAAGTGAATTACATAATGAGACTATGTCTCAAAAAAACAAACAAACAAGATACAAGAGAAATCCTTTGAGAATACTGAATATAGAGA